>PVJA010007641.1:0-58994 GCA_004027025.1 Myocastor coypus
ACTTATAACATTTTTTTATGTAGCTCTGCTCCCCCCGGCAGCAACAGCAGACTCTTAAGAGATGCTATTCTGTGTAAACCAGGAAGGGCTACCAGTGAGGGACCCTGCACACCTAAATCTGGGTGACTACCTAGACAAGGAGCAGGGCTTCCTCTGTCCCCTCCCCCACTTGAGAAACGGGGAGAGAACAGACTTATCCTAGTGTAAACTATTGAGTAGTTACCTAACACTCTTACGTTCTGCAGTGCACATAAATGTACTTGAGGCAGTTAAGGTGGATATCTCCAGCCACTGTATTCTCTACCCAGAGACGCAGACTGGGTCCTGAAGTCACAGCACTTTGCAATGTAAACATGGACCTTTAAGAAAGCAAAGTTCTTTTACTACCAGTATGGATTAATTGACAAAGTTAGTTTCCTCATAGATTTCACCTTTACATTCAAACACCACCTTCCTTAGGGTGCTAACAAATCTGAGAGAGTGCAGGGTGATGGGCCCCACGCCCGGGTGGACAAGCAAAGTGCTGAGTCCCCAAGTCCCAGGCTGGAGGAGCCTGCCCTCTGTGCGCTGCCCTGGCTTGCTCTTCCTGAGGCCCGTTAGGCCTGAAGGTAATGGACAGTCTTTGTCTCTCTCATCACAATGTTTCTTCACAAACTAACTTTCTCCATGTTGGAAATCCTCACCCTTTTACTTGAAATTCCAGAATAAACTTCCAATGCATTACCACATTCTCCTGCTTGCCAGATGGCTTGCAGTTTCCTTAGGCGTGTGGATGTACACTTTAGGATAGTCTCTTATAGATAAACTCTTGCTATAATATGTTGCATGAGCCAGCTTCCTCTTACTGAGACTTTCCTCATGCTGACTAGTTCAAAGGTCCTCTACATTTATGTATATTTGCATAAGCAGAAACATGTATAGCAGAAATTTCGGTCTTTCCACTTTTCTTCAAGCTCTACCTCTTACTCTTCAGTGTCACACCACAACTTCACACCTGTGTTAAACTTGTTTAACTTTCTGTACATATCCAAGTGATTATACCTTCCTTCCTCTCCTACTGATGTTGAGCAAATTTAGCCAGATTCTCCCTCCCGCTCCCCATTTTTATTTGACTTCAGTTTCCTACCTTGTCTAAATTTCACTTGGGAAACACTTTCAATTAGCAATAATCATGCCTCAGATAAACCTCATTGGCCATCATACTGCCACTGTGCAAGGCTTAAATTTCACTTGGAAGAGCAACTGGTTATTGCACATTGCAAAGAAAACAAAGACCCAAAAGCAAAAAGAAAATTTGGAGTGCTTTATTAGCTGAGCTTAGCAGCCACACTTTCCGGTGGATCAGGGGAATGAAGCAGCCTGCTGAGGTGAAACAAAGATTCTAAAGGGAGAAACCACAGGGCTGGGGAGAGAGGGAATCTTAGGAGTTGCCTTTCATCTGAGAGGGGAACTTTGCAAGACTTCGGAGGTGTTCAGGTGTTCGTAATCAGGAAGGACACCTGGCACCTGGGTTAGGGAGGGAGAAGAACCGGTGCAGGGCCTAACAGTTGCCCTTCGTTTTTGTAATCAGCAAGGATACTCAGAACCAGGCACACCTGCAATTAAGGAGAATGCCTGCCACCAGGGTTGGGGTTCATAGTGTGGGCAAGGTTTTACAATACCACAATCACAAAATTTTTTACAGAGAGCGGAGTCAGCTTACAACAAGGACAAGTTCTGTGACAGGGAGGGGATAGCAGAGTCAGGCTTACAACACTAGTTTCCTGGAGTTGCTCTGTGGAAAGAGATACAAGCTGCATCACTTAGGCAGAGTCACTTTACTTCCTCTCAGTCTCGAGGCTCAAAGTGCCTTATCACAGGACAGCAGTCCGCAGCAAGCTCCGGGGAGGCCTCTGGTCCAGGTGAAGGAGGCTGACTTCCTCCCTCTGTGTCTTTGGGACCCTTTCCTCCTAGGGGAGGAGCTGAGAAGGAAGGAAGGGGTGGGAAAAAAGAGCGAGGAGGGTTTCTGGATTATCTTCCTAAGAAGTCCTAATCCCCCAGGTTTAGGATTCCACTGGCTGGTCTCTTGCAAGCTCAGTTAGTCCCCTTAAGTTTCCATCTCACTGCTCTGTGTCTTAAGAACTTACATAAAAGCATTGGAGGGATTCCATCTCCTGACTCCTCCCAGAAGGCAGCAGTGCTTCTGGCTGCTCCTCTGCAGTCTGTCTCAGGAGCAATAACACCTATTTAGTCAGGAAGCAGGGCTGCACCAATTGAGGGCCTTGACCTTGGCTTTCTTGCGAAAGCCCTGGCACTTCTTGTGCTGGAGTTTACCCTGCTACTAACCCAGGAGTGTGTTTTCTTCATCTACTTCATCTCATTGCTTCAACTTATTTTCATGAAAAAGCATCGTGATTTGGAGTATATTTTCCATAAATATGCTCACCAGTGAACCATTAGGCATATAGTACATTAAGCTAGGTTTCTAATTTGCAAAAAGAGATTTCTCTTAAAAAATAATTATTAAGACAACATTAGAGGAACTTGTATCAAGTATTTGATTAACAGAAGCCATTTGGGCAATTCTGTTTCTAAAATGCAATATATTTTAAAGATACATAAAGACATAGATGAAGCAATCAAAAACTTTCATAAACATCCAAAGTTTTAAAGTGAAATGATAACAAAAAATAAAAATTACCGTGTTCTACCATCTGCCTGCACTTCTATTTAATGTGACAAATCATAAGTTGCAGTCAGAAATTGTTCTGCAATCTACACAATTAAACTTTATAACAAGGCTCCATTGGTAAACTACTAATACTGGCTGAGATGTTATTAATAGTAAAACTCTAGACATTGCAAGGCAAAATTGAAGAGTACAGTTAGAAAACAACATATCACCACTGAGTTTAAAAGTCTAAGGAGATAGCTCAGTGGCATAAGTACCTGCCTGGAAAGTTTAGGATCCTGAGTTTGATCCCCAGTGCCACAAAAATAGAATGTATCTAATAAAGTGTTATACAATCTTCACCCTTAAATAGACGATGCCACTTTACTTACCATTCCATGCCAATTTATCAATTGATCTTACTGTTCTTCATAAGCATTAGTCATCTGCTGAAAGTAAAAAAGCAAACCGAAACAATCTACTTTCCTGCTTGTCACATTGGTATAAGTCCGCAGCAGCTAACCACATGACGATTAGCTATGTGACTGCTACTTAAGACTATCACTCGATTGGACGCAGGGACCCCCTGGCAGAATTGTGGAGTGTATTTCCGGGTGTGTCTGCCTGGGCCATGAGGACACGACCTGAGGGACTGTACCCCTTTCCTCTCCGATTCTCCATTCAACTCATTCTGCTTCCTGGGTGGCAGGAGGTGAGCAGATCTTCTGCTCTGTACCCTTCTATTGTGATGTTTTCACAGTGGAGCTCATCAGTCACAGATCCAGAACTCGTCAACTTTGAGTCCAATTATTCCTGTCCTTCTTTAACGCCCGGGTGTCAGGTATTTTGTTCTAGAGACAGAATAGCTGACCAACACAAGGACTAGTCAGCCTCAAAACATTGCAAAACATACAGAAACATTGACAGGAAATACATATGAAATGCAGTGGGTCAGACAAGCTGAATAACAGATACATAACAGTAGCCCTCATCCCATTCAGTTTTAAGTGGAATTTCTTGACAACAGTTATTTTGCACTTTCTGTTTAAATCTGTACTGCATGAAGCTCCTCTGCTGGGCTGCAGGATATTTTTTGTTTCATCTTAGATATTCGAATTATAGATTACTTTCTAGAAAATGTCTGACATCCAGGGAGGAAGGCCTGTTTAAGGGTAGAGGTCAGTGGCTATGATGAAGTCAGCTAGCATAGTCTGTTTGGGATAATGTAGCTCCATTCCAGGGAACACTTGTTATTACCACAACTAAATATAGCATTGCTCCTGCTTGGCAAAAATGATAGAATGCTACCTGTAACTATTAATAATTTCATCTTGCAAATGCATTTCCCCGGATACATTTATATCTATCAGAAATATTTCTACAGTTGTTACTCTATGACAGGAAGCATATATTTAACGTAGATTCTGGGTGGAATTATTATAAAAGGATTTTCACATCCCTAAACATTTTACAAGATTTCACACAAGACATCATCGATCACTGTGTTTCAGTACAGTACTTCTCAGGCCTCTGTGTAAGTATCTGAATTTATGAGTGCTTTCTCTTGAGTACATTTTTGTTGATGAGCCCATGACAGGGATTTCATTTATGTGTATTTTCCTTTATCACTCTCTACTAGAGAAAAGAAAAATTAGAGTCCTGCCGCCCACAAATTCAGGCAAATTCAACACAGCCAGAGTTTAGGATGTTGTGGAGTTGTAAATATCAACACAAGCCTTCTTAGGTTATTTTCCAGCATAAATGTTATAGCCTTTTGGATTTCAGAGAATTATACATCAATTTCTTCCATATATATATATATATATATATATATATATATATATACATATATATATGATACATTTATACATACATATGTTATAATAAATAATATATTTATTACACTTCACAGTACTAAACCAATAAATACTTTAGGAACAACAAATATTAATACTCTATAAATAAGCCATACATCATACATAACTTACACATACCTGCAAATTATATGGCTTGATAAACACGTTGTGCCAAATTCAAAAGAAGACATTTTTCTTTTTTTTTTTTTTTTGTGGGACCAGGGTTCGAACTCACGACCTTGCACTTGCCCAGCAGGCACTTGTGCCTCGGAGCTATCTCCCCAGCCCCGACATTTTTCTTTTTTAACAAGTCTAATTGCATTTTTGAGAAAAATAATGGTGTTCTTATAATTTTTGAAATAAAAGAATGAGCAGTATGCTATAAAAATTATGACCTAATATCTATCATTTTTTTGAAACAGAAAGAACCAAAAATTGAAGAGAAATGCATATTACTACAGTTTTATTTCTGACTTGGCTTTGTTTCTATTTTAAATATACATAAAGTCATTTTCTAATCCAAGAAAGGTTGTTCAAGATTTTACACATTTTGTTTTAGCTTTCTGTCATTTTCTACTGCAAGTTTCTATTAAGAAAGCAAGTCCTGCACTTAGACACACCATTATTTCTTGCCAAAGTAACAAAATTACATACACCACAAATAAAATATGAGCACTGCTAGTTCAGGAGAAAAGGCAAGATAAAAATGAGTTATTTTGAACAGTAAAGGAACACAACATTTCATCACGTTCTGTAGCTATGTAGAATTTCATAAGACAATTTACTTCATAATGTTAGCTCAACAGACTATTTTGGCAGATTAGCTGTTGACATGTTTTGTTTGTATGTATTTCCATATCCTACATTTTGAGATATTAAAAGGAAGCAATTCTTTTTATGTTATACCTATTTAATAGTTGATAATTTCTGAGGCTAAAGGCCACTTCACAACTGCAATTTATATTTTTAGCTAATGTATCTACTGCCTTTACTTCCTACATACATAGTATCTCTGTTCACTTTAATTTGCTTTTCTGGCTATTGAGTTACATTTATCTTATTTTAGAGATATTGAAAATGTTCTCATCTATTCTCCTGGAAATCATATGCTTTAACGCAATGTCTAATTTATTAAGTGGATGATGACTTTTAGAATATGAATTAAATGAATTTAAAAATTGTATATCAGCAAAACTGAAACAAGCAATGTGGATTTCTTAACATTTTTCAGGTTTTTATACTTGTAATTCATAAGCTAGTACATTTTAGAAGTACGAACTGGTGCACATCAGAGTACATTCCTCAGTAGATGGTGCCTTCAATTAAATAGTTAACCTATTGGTACTTGCAAATCCTAATTTGTGAAAAAAGTCTGTTAGTATTTATCTTGTAGAACTTAGTGACTATGAATTGTGATATTGCATGTAACAGTATGCGAGCAGGTCATACAAACATTCATCACATTGGGCAGAGTCTTATGCTATATTCTACACAACACTTCTTAGAGGGATAATGTGACACAGAGCACTGCCACGTGTATGACTAAGTAGACTAGATAAAGTGTAGTCGTTGGTAACCTGTTTGTTTTAAAGCCCGTTAGGTTAATGAGAGCTTAAAAGTATGCCTGAGTAGCCTAATTTTTGAGATCTTTCTATATTTTATTATTATTTTTAAAATTTATGCATTGTGGTACAGGGTCTCACTATGTGCTCAGATTCCTAGTGATCCTCCTGTTTTCAGCCTCCTCAGTGCTGGGATTACAGGTGCATGTTTGGACTCTTTGGCCAGCTCAGTATGCCCAGGAGCTGGGGCAGTGCCACATGTGGTGCTGGGGATCAAACTCTGGTCCCTGCAACTGCCTAAGAAGGCACTTAATCCACTGAGCTCTCTCACCAGCCTTCTTTCTATATTTTAGATATTCATCCTCTGTCAGTGTTGTAGCTGATAAAATACAAATGAACACCTCTGTTTCCTCATCCTGCAGGTTGTCGAGTCTTGTGGTTCCCTTAGCCATGGAGAAGTATCCTCACCTGACACCGTCCCATTGTTCTACCTTCATGGTGTTTTTTTGTGCAACTGGATCTCTGTTCAGGAACTCCTTGCCTATTTCTATGTCTTCAAGAGTACAAACCATCTTACCTTGCTTCAGCCTTTAGAGATTTGAGCCATTTTTATTTTAATTTTCAGTATGGTGGGGTGTGTGCGCCTAACTTAAAGCTTCTGTTATGTGTGTATCCTGTTTCCTAGCATCCTCCATTCTGCAGAAAAGCCATTTCCTCCTGCGTGCCTTAGTCAAAGATCAGGTTACTGAACATGTCTGGGGTTGTTCCCCTGTTCTCTTCGTTATTCTATTAGGGCCTCTAAAACAGAAATAAAACAAGCACAAATAGGGCAGCTGAAGTGACCAGATACTTCTCAGAAGGACAAATTCCCGGTAATTAGAAGAAATATTGGTCAGCATCACTGGCCAATAAAACAGTGAAAATTAAAACAACACAGATTCCCCCTTATGCCCAAAGAGAAAGGCTACCACCAGGAAATCACTGACAAATGCTGACAAGGCTAGGTGGGGAAGGGAGCCCTTCTACATTATTACTGTAATATAATGTCGCATAATCACTATAGCACCCAACATGGGAATTCCTTAAAAAAAACTTAAGTAGAAATTTCATTAGACCTAGCCATTCCCCTTCTCCTCGTCTAGTTACAGACATTATGTTGCAGTGAGTAATAAATTCATGTTCATGTTTACAGCGGCACAAGTCTTAATAGACAAATCTTCAACGTGGCCTATGTGGCCATAACAGATGAACAGCAAAGGAAAATGTATTCAAAGAACACCGTGAGCGTTGCCTGCTATAAGAAAGGATAAAATTGAATCATTTATAGCAAATGGAAGGAATCCAAATCTCTAATGTTAAGTGAAATAAATCAGTCGCCAAAACTTTATTTATTTATTTATTTATTTATTTATTTATTTGCAGGACTGGGGTTCAAACTCACGACCTTGCACTTGCCAGGCAGGCACTTGTGCCACGGCGTCAAGACACATAGACTTTAAAATCATGTATTCTTACATGTGAGATACTCCAAGAATAAATAAATAAAAGGGGAAAAAAGTAATATAAAATATATAGAGAAAGCTCTTTGGAAAACCTGACAGAAACAAAGAGTAAGAGAGAGAAGTTACAAAAAACATGTATCATGAAACAGCAGCCCATATTGAATATATTTGTAGTGCACTTTAAGCCCATGCTAATAAGAAAATACTACCTGGACAGTGAAATTAACTAGCTGTTAAGGTTATGCTTACCTAATATAAAGCTTTCAGTTGAATCCCTAGCACTTCAACTTTTGAAAAAGATTACTGTAAATATTATTATGTTTTCTTTATTGGAAACATTTTTTGAAAACTTCAGGAAGGTTGCCCAGCATTTCAAAGAATGAATACATTGCATAAATCATATCACATAGCTATATCTATATAACTGGGCAGTGTCCACTTTTGGGAATGGCACTGACCTTTAATGTGAATACATTAGCATATCCCTTGCGAATCTTACCCTTACAATCCCTTACAATCTCAGTCTCCTCCTACACTTTCCAGTGACTCATCTTACTTTAATTAGTATGCAAGTGACGTGTTCTTCGAGTTCCTATTTTCCTTCCTCTCTCTAAATATTACGAGAAGTCATGTCTACTCCAATGATTAAAATTGCAAGTAATTACCCACCCAGGAACTTCTATGATATTCAGATACTTACCCTCAACCTTGTTCTCTTGATCTCTTATAATTCATGATTACTTTAAAGACACCCAAATTTTACTTTATGATTCTCTAAATAGACATTAGTGCCTTTGTTTTAATCTTGTGTTTTTGTACTCTTTTAACTGGTTAGAATTGAAATTTTACGTATTTTACCATAACCTTCAGTTGTTTAGGGTTAAAGCACAATTTCTTCTCTTGATTTTGAAATCCTTCACAACTATATAGAGCCTAGCAAAGACACCACATAATTAAAGGAATTTAAAATAATGTCAGTTCTCACCTAACATTCATCTCTATATTGTGATGATTTCAAAATTTATTTTTCACACTGCAGTTTAGCTCCTTTATCCTGTTTTCTAAATTTTCTGATCACTTTAAGTAGAACTGTGCTCTTAACGCTGTTGTTCCTTAGCATATTCTTTCCTGTGGCCTTCAGTGTTTTCCTATGGATTGACACAGGCTGCTCATAAATACCTGCTGAAGAAAAGGATACATGATAGTGCATCAGTTTATGAGCCTAATTTTTTGTCTAATGTTCAGGAAGATGGTTGCATTGTGTGGGGAAGATGGTCATGGCCATTTCTGAATGTAGTTTGTAAATGGAAGGAAAATTATTCCTAACACTTCTCTTTGTGAAACAAAGTGTTACTGTGAACTTAAGATACATATATATATATATATATATATATATATAATTAATAACATAAGAAGAAAAATTCTGGAAAAGCAAGCCAACTTAACAAGAAACATACACCTTGGGAAATTCGAGCATAAGGTTTTCAAGGATATTCCTATGACCTGCATGCTTGTGCCTCGCGAAATGCATGTGATCCGCTAATAAACTTTGAAGCAGTACTGAGAGTAAATGACGTCTAAGAGGCGGGTATTCTAATAGACAAAATGAGGTAAGAAATTTGGTAATGTTTAAAATAAAGGAGAAAAAGCTAGTAAGTTTATATTTTATAATAATAATTTAAACAATATGTCAGTTATATTATGAAACAAAGACTAGGAAGCTTTGGGCTTAGGGAATAAAACTCACTTGCATTCTGTTTAAGATATGACTGCATGGAAAAGAAATGACATCAGACGCATAGCCATTGTCCGTTTTACCAGGCAAAACAATATTCATGAATTCATTACATTAAATGTATTTTCTTACATTGGTACACCCAAAAATATGATTAGTCAACCTCAAGATTAGATTAAGTTGATATATAATATCTTTGGTAATCCCACTCAAGATGGAAAGACATATTTAGGAAGCTTATTCTTCGGGCATTATCATAAAGTATCAATCACAAAACGAATGGATTAACTAATTCCTCTGGTCAGAATTTAGAGAGCATACTAAAAGAGGTACAAAAAATATGCCACAGACTTTGTAGTCAATTGAAGTTGGGGAAAATTAAAATATAATCAAACATGACTAAGGAAATAATTGCCTCTTGGCCTTGAGAATCCAAAAAAACTTTTAGTAAAAAGCAGATAGGAGAAAAACCATGAGCTAAAGATGGCAGTTATGAAACAAAATTTAATCTATGATAACAATGATATATCTCTAATACTAAGCCCCACCAAGCTGAATGGGAACAAAATCAAATTTCCCTATGAGATCAACATTGACAGTAGACACTAAACTGGATTCAGTTGTTGTCCAGCTCATTTTGCAAACAGCATTTGTGGAAACAGTCGGATGTATTTTTTATCTTAGTTACATTCTCATTGCTGGAAGGAAGTAGAAATACTCAATATCTGCGTGATAAAGGAAAGGCTTATTTTTATCTCTCAGTTTGTAGAGCTTCCAGTTCATCTTCAGCAGGCTCCAAAGCAGTGGAAAGGAAAAATCATAAGTAAAGTACAGCAGCAAGCCACACTGTGCTTTTATATTTCGTCAGGCTCCAAGCCTATTGGTTAGCAACTCCCACCCTTGCAGAGACTTCTAAAGGTGGTAAATACATACAGCCACGTCCAGATTTTACTTATCCAATTAGTGAACTGCCACAGTATCGCATGCCATTAATCTAGTATCACATATCTTTGTTCCATCCATGTCTGAAAAGCCAAACTTATTAAGCATGGGACTTTGTGGGGACCTCTAGACACAAGCATATAAATGTTATGGCTAGCATCTAGATGTCTTTCCAAAGCCTCATAGACTGTGTGAAAATGGGAGTAAGGGCATGTGATTACTAACTGAGTCCACTGATTGACTTAGCACCACCATACACCAGTAACCTAGATACAATGTCAGAAGGTCAGAAAGATGCTGTCAAGGTCCCATGTTTACTCATTTCTGCTGTCTTCTGCCTTCCACAAACTGTTTCTCCTCTGCAATGTCACTCCTTTTATAAGCAATCCTGCTTTGGCACTAGTCAATTATGGACTGAAATCTCTACGGACTGCGAGACAAAGTTTTCTTCCTTTAACTTTGTGTGTCAGCTATATTCATCTCACCAATGAAAGGAAAGTCACTATATGAGAATTTCCTATCAGGAGTGGGGTTGTTGCTGTGAGGCTCAAGAGCCCCTGGAACTGTTTGTGGGAAGCAGAAGAGTTAGGAAAGTTTTGGGGATGCCAACATAAGAGTAGAGTTGTAATGCTGTAGGCCATGTGGCTCAAGAGCCCCTGGAACTGTTTGTGGGAAAGAGAAGAGTTAGGAAAGTTTTGGGGATGCCAACATAAGAGTGGCGTTGTAATGCTGTAGGCCATAGTGGATGGGAGATTCTGGTCACAGCTCAAATTAGAAGGATGATAGGGATGCTACTGGCAAAGACCAGGCTCATACCAGGCACTGGAAGTTTCTTCTGGGAGAAATGACTGCATTGGCTATTAGACTCCAGACAGTGTGTGCTGTGGCTTGGCAGAAGTTTGTCTGCATTTTTCATGTCCAGATACTTAACCCCTGAGATTAATATTAAGGCCACTAGAGAAGTTGTTTTCTTTTATTTCTTTTTTTTTTTTTTTTTTTGTCTTTTTGAGACAGGGTCTCGCTATGCAGTTCAGGCTGGCCTTGAGTTCACTTTTGTAGCCCAGGCTGGTCTCGAACTCGCACCGATCCTCCTGCCTCAGCCTCCCGAGTGTTAGGCATATTTTCTTTTATTCTGTTTTGAAGAATAAAAATAGAAGCAAAAACAAATAGAAAAAAAAGACAAAAGTAGGGTAACACACAACACATGTTACAGATTTTCAAAACAAGAATAGCTAATTAACAGTGGTTGTTACATTATCTATTGTCAAATCTGTTGCTTATTCTTCAAAGAAATTTCAAGGCAGTCTAATTGTTGAGACATATCACGGTTACTGTTGGGAACTTCTAACTACATTCATGTTGAAAATCAAGGGCAAAGCGCTCAGCAGAGTGACTGAAAATATTTTGAGTTTGTCCAGAAGGAAAGATCCAGTAATGCTGAGGCCTACAACAGAGAAGAAATTGGTTACTGAAAAGACTAGAAAGAAACAGCCAAGTGTTTCAAACAAAGACAATTAAGGTAAAAACATGGCCTTAGGACATCACAAAGACCCATAGGATTTCAGCCTTTATAGCCTCATAGTTACAAAAGAGAAAGACTTTGTGAAGACAGGCCAGAGCCCAAGAGTAAGGGAGCATAGGGGAGTCATTATTTGGGTCGTAGCACATAGATATCCAGACCTGCTGGCCAATGGAGAAGGAAAGCTGGTGTTTTTCCAGCTGAGGCAGAACTTGGCATAATCCTTGTTGCCCTACTTTTAAGTGAATATAGAATGCAACAGTGTTGGGGTCAGGAAGGCTTCTGCCTAGATTCCAGAAGGCCTGAAAGTCTAGGATGTATGGCCATGATAGGAAAGGTGTGAAGGTCTGAGTGTGAACCTGAAGGTGCAGGGAAGATCTCAGAAATTTGATGTGACCAAGATTATGGCAAGGAAAACTATAAGGGGGAACAGAGTGGGCCCAAGGGAGCTACAACCACCAAAAGTCCTGTAGGGGTGTAGTCATCCAGGCCTGTGGAGTTCACATGTTGATATACATTGTCTCAGGTATTGTACTTTGAAGACTTAATGTTGCCCTGCTGCACTTGGGGCTGGCTGTGATCGAATTGCTTTGTTTCGCACTACTAACGACATTTGGTATAGCAATGTTTATCTTGTGCTACTGTATGTTGGAAGTACTTAAATTTATTTTCTTTGTACTGGAACTCACATAGTACTTGCCTTATAGCTCAAAGGAGATTTATGACTTTGACGTTTCAGTAATGCTGAAACTATTAGGACTTTGACACCTCTTAGAGAAGGATTAAATGCCTTTTTCTTCAAGTAATATACAATCATTGAGGAGCCTGGGGCAGAACGTTATGACTTGGTCTAGATGTCCTTGTCCTAAGTGAAGCTTTGCCATATGTGGCTAGGTACATAGAATGCAACATTAGAATTAAGAGTTGGTGATAACTAAATGAGTCCTCTGTTTGGCTTGGCATTTCCCCAATCTCTGCATCCTAGATAGAACGTGAAAGGAACAGAAAAAACCGTTATGTTCCCTTCTGGCTTGCTTCATATGTCTTGTGCTTGCCTTGAAATGTCCTCTTCTCCTTCTGATACTGCTTTCTGACAGCACCCTGCTTTGGCAACAGTCAGTTATGGACTGAAACCTCTAGAAACCATGTCCCAAGCAAAGATGTCCTGCTTTAGTGTAGAATGTCAAGTACTTTATTTCTGCAATGAGAGAAAGGTAAGAAAGAGTATACATACTGTAATACATACTTCCATATATTTCATTTCTGTGACATCAAATAGTTTTATGTTACTATTTCCCAAACTGAACATTCACCACTTCATGAAGCAAAAATCTAAACCTTTGCTCTGTAGCCTTTATTCTTCCTGTTATGTAGCAGAACTTGCTTTGCCTTCCCCGTGTCTGGAGGATAAGTGTGCAAATTTCTCTCCAGTGTCACATTATAATTCTACTTGCTCTAATTGAACATGAATAATGAAGGCTTCTTTCTTCAAGTAGAAACAGATTAATTGGTTAAAAATATAGAAACAACTTTGAACTGTCCTTATTTTGAAATTAAAATGATTATGCTGAAGTTCATTTTAGTACTAAAATCTTTATTCCTTAGATGAAAATTATATATAAACAAAAGCCTAAAATCTTGCATGAACAATGAAAACATCATGTCACAGACAGTAAAATAGTAATTACAGTGATACCAGTTAAATTGAAGTGACTTAGATTTTTAAAACCAGAAGAAAGAAGCTGCAATAAGGACTTATGTGTACTGGACATCCTAACGTAGCATATATCC
This sequence comes from Myocastor coypus, assembly GCA_004027025.1. Classification (NCBI taxonomy): domain Eukaryota; kingdom Metazoa; phylum Chordata; class Mammalia; order Rodentia; family Myocastoridae; genus Myocastor; species Myocastor coypus. Next base: position 13,558 of record PVJA010007641.1, read on the forward strand.
AGTGCTTTTTGCTCACTTTCTTTCATGCTTTTTAAAGATTTTTTTTTTTTTGTATTAGTAGCCTAAGATAAAGTAATGTTCTTGAACTAAAGGTTGGTTCCACATTCATCACATAAATTCTTGCTGTTTTTCATTACTTGCTAATTATCTCATGCACATTATTCATCCTTATATAATTAAATTGTAATGTGATTAGGGATAAGAACTAAAACAAATATTGCTTTTGTATTCTCTTTAGTAGCCAGCATGGGTGGAAATCCTACCTAGATCCTGCTAATTTATCAGACAATGTAGGTTTATGGATAAATGCTCCAAGATGACAGGAAATACATAAAAGAAATATTGCTTCTGTGATTTCTTAATCCAGTCCTCCCATAATTTTAATATACTTGGAACAAATAATAGGTTTATATCTCAAGGCAAAATCATTCCTTTGTTTTGTGTTTTTGTGAGAAAAGGGTTCGAACTCATGGCCTGGAACTTGCTCTGCAGGACTAGAGAGGTGTGCACCTATGTTTGTATTGCATTTTACTTTTGTCTGTAGCAAAACATAAACCATATGTTAAGTATTTGAACCTCAAATTAAGCATAAAATATTAAAATATCAAAATGGAAGAAAATGCTTGTTCCCTATGTCCATAGCTTAATTATCTGAAGTTTCACACTTGAACATTGTCGCATACATCATCCTATTCTTACTGACTTCTTATTGATTTCTTATTGACTAAGAACAAGTGGATTGGGCCAACTATTAACTGTCCTTTCTTAATTAAGTTACATACATTGGCAAGGTGAATTTGTGAACAAAACTGAAATCAGAGTTTAACGTTTTCTAAAGAAATTAGATGAATTTGTGAAGAGGTCCAAAATATTACCTTGATAAATGTGATGAGTGATTTCTTTTTTTTTTTTTTTTTTCTATTTCACAAAACATGCATCTTCACAATTCCTGCTAGGAAAATAGGGGATGTCGTATTGCCTTCGGCGGTTTCTCTGACAACTGAAACTTAGATTGTCATTCATTGCAAAATATTTTTGTTTCTTTACTACATCACTAAATCACTGTCAAAGACATTGCGTAAATCATTCTTTCCCTAAAACCCATTGCATAGCGTTCTTATAAGTGACTCCACAAATTGGCACAAATTTTATGAGAATACTTCCTTATTGTCCAATGGCTTTGCAGGTTGGGACTGCAGCATCAGTTATTCTGCTCTTTTCAAATAAGTCTTCTGTTTTCCTTCTTTGCTTTAGCAGGATCCTACAATTTCTTTGGAATTCTCCAGATAATACAGGATGATTGCCCAATTTCAGTGTCACCTGATTTGGCAGATTAATGCATCTTTTTATCTCCAGTGTGTCTTCACAGCAGGCCCAAGGGTACAGTTGGCTTAGATCCGGAGTAAAACACTAAGGTCACATTCTGGTGTCTGGGATGACCACTGATAAGGTTTCATAAGGTGAGTAGACATTTGGGTTTAACTCCATTAGACGGTGACACAATGATGGGAGCCCTGGGATAGAACATCAGGTCTCTTGTGTCTCTTTTGTCTGCTTTTTCTTTCTTCCTTTCTGCTTCTTGGCTTCCTGTGGATAGCAGTTCTTTTGCTTAGCAAACCTCTTCTCTATTGTCCTTCTACCCTGATATTTCTGTCTTAGAAACAGATTGACTATGGATTGAGTCTTCCAGAATCTTGAGCCAAAATAAGCTTTTTCTGTCTTTTAAATTCTTTTTCTTATGTAATGTGTCTTTAGGACAGAAAGCTTACCAAGATAGTATTATTGATCTAACCACCAGAAGTCTGGAATCTTTGCAAGCCTTTAGAATTGAGTACATTACATACATGCAGGCTAAACGTTCTAAAATACTTTGACATTTATGAAATTTAAGAAATATTCATAATAATATAACCACTTTATATTCTTTCATACTTAGAGTACAGTTATCTTGACTAATTGGCTCACTAAGTCAGTAGAGAATAAGGTAAGACCGGGTCATGGGTGGACATGAAAGAGACCACACATATATTTGAGAGCCTGCTGCTCTTAGAAGCCCTGAGCTCACCGTGTTGGTTTCTTCTCAATTCTGTACTCCATGCCATCACACTGAGAGTGGCAAATCTGTCTGTGGAGGAGTGCTTACATCATAAGCACTGGCAGACAGGCCAAGAGCTTTCATCCTCTTGGAGACATAATTCAATAGCACACCACTGAAAAGAGCACTGTGTTGTATGAAGTGGTATGACACTATGTAGCCAACTTTTTGTTTTATAACTTTTTTGAAGCAACACAGTGGAAATCTGAAACCATGAGATACACATGTATTTCATCAATGTAGACCTTTTCTCTCCCACTTCTGGGAGATTAAATCAGAGCACTGATTAGTCTATCCACTTCCACATAACAGGCGATCTTCACCAACTAAATGAAGGTCTTCATGTTTCACCCTCCACATCAGGAAAATCACTGCATTTTTGTTTTACTCAAGCATTCAAGAAATATTTTTTTTGGAGGAAACAGGGATTGAACTCCAATTTTTATGCTTGCTTATTCTATTGAGCTATCACCCCAGCCCCAAGAAATATTTATTATACACTTCCATGTATTGTGTGGTATGTTAGATTCCAGGTGAGAAATCTGGGTGAGAAAATAAAATATTTTATCAATGTAAAAGTTTAATTTGTATTCTACAAATTCTGTAACTTAAAACTTGGGGCCAAATCTGTGTGTTAACACATTATTCACAGTGTTACCTTATTTTACATTTTGGTGCTGGGAATCAAACTCAGGACCTTGCTCTTGCCAGGCAGCTGCTTGTACTGCTGAGCTACCGCCCTGGTCCTCCATTAACAATTTCAGAAAGCTTGAAGAAACCTCGCTGAAAATTCTTACATATGAAAAATTCATAAACAATTATTAAAATTTCATGGAATAGTCTATGCCATTTGAATTTGTAGCCATATAAAATTTATTAGCATTTGGAAACCGTACAGGGAAAAATGAGGAAATTATGACTTCATTTTCAAAGCCAGGAGAAGGAGAAAAAATGGGGGTGAAGTATGTTGAGACCATCGCATCAGTAGGTATGAGTAAGTCATAGATGTGGAGTGCTAAAAAATGCACTGTATGATAAAAAGTGGGTGAACCTAAATAAGAATCCACATGAATTTTGTTTTTAATGCAGAGAATTGAGAGCATGAAGTTCAATTTTAGATGCCTTTTTGTTCCTTTTTTTTTTTTTTTGTCTACTTCACAGCATTGAAAAGAGAGTAATTTCCTTCTTCTGGGGGGAATGTATCCTAAGAGTGACAGTGGAGTGATTTTGCAGTCTTTGCTAAGCCTTCAGAGAAAAGCTCTTCCTTTTCTGTTAGGCCTGTGGTGCTGCTTGGTAACCAATAAGCTATGACCTGCCCGAGACTCTTCAGAACACACAAGTAAAGCAGCTTAAGTGGCCTGCAGCGTCCTAACTTTTAAATCTTTCAGAACAAGAGTTTTCATTGCTTTTCTTGGGCCTGAGGCAGAAAACCATAAATTGCATTCTGGATTTGTTTTGGAACACTAAATATACATGCAGAATAGATTAATTTTTATAATAAAAAGCAAAACCAAGCATATACCTTCAGGCAAATTAATAGCCAAATAAATTCCTTATCTTCAGTTTCTTCAGCAGAAATACTGGAAAATCCTAACATCGTTTCATTAAAGTACAGAAGATTCACTGACTCATTTTACATTTAATATTGAAAGGAAAACTTTTCAAAATCGAAAGTACACTTTAATTTTCATTTTAATTTTAATGTCGTGAAGTTTTTATTGTATTTTAAATACAATTCAAGGTCCTGGAACTTCGCAGCTGGTGAGAAGAGTCTGAGATCAGCCCCTCCCTTCTTCCATCCCCTCGGATGGTGGCATCTGATAGGTCTAACGACGTGTGGAAGTGTCAGTGACACAGAAGAGCACGGGTTAAGGTGAAAAAGATAGATAAGAGGAAGTAAAGCTGTGGAAATATTTCATGTAACAGTTGTAACAAAAGCCAGAAGGTGGCAAAGTAGGACAATCAGTATTGTATTTGGGAAGTAGACATAGGGAATAGAAGTAGGTAGGTAAGGCAGTTGTTTTCTCTTTCTTTGTATCTCTATTTTCTATTTTTGTTTATGTTGTACTTTTATCAATGACTAGGGAGAACTCTAGCCACACTAAAGTAATCCCATTACCCAAAGGCAGAGAAAATGAAAAGACCCAAACCCCAAAAGAATTCACCTGAAATCTTAGCCAGGTTTCAAGTTGGCCCAGCCACAGAGCTACAGAAGCAAGAGGAATTTTACTACCTTGATTTTTATCTAGTTGATTTCATTCTTAGTATTTTGAGGGTATGATATTTTGTTTTGCTTTTCATGTGTTTTGTTTGTTTGCTTTTGTTGTTTGTTTCTTTAGTTTCTATTTCTTTTTTTCCTCTTTTCTCTGTTCTGTTTTGGTTTTTGTTCAGTATGTTTTTCTTTCTTTCTTTCTTTTTTTCTGTGTGGGAAGATATCATTGTTTCCATTTTTTCTTTTATTCCCTTTTCTTTCCTTTTTTTATTCTTTTGCTTTTCCCCATTCTTTTCTCTTCTTCCTTATTTAGATGTTAAAACTTTCTCTTTGTTTTATTCTACTCATACTCTTCTCTCTTTCATCAACTATCTTGCTTAAATTTACAATACTTTCACATGAGCAAATATTATTTCTGCTCTTTCGGGTTTACTTCAAAACTCCTACGTCTTCTCTTCCAGTCCTTCTCTCCTGTGTCTTAAAATTACCCCTAACCTAGTTGATGACCACCCTGGTCCACCCAGCTGCTCTCCTACTGTATTTCACCTCACTCATCTCTTAATCTGAATGTCTATCCTGTTGAACAATCCCCCCAAAATATGGTAAAAATCACTCTGCTAAGTGGAAAATCATTGTATACAATGTCTGCTATAAATTAGATTATAATACACATCAATAGATCTTCCTTCTATGTTTATAGATACCAGGCTAATGGCTACCAAAGTTTGTGAGTAGTCATGCTATACTTGACTCTACTGTTATTGCCAACTAAAGTATTTGAATCAGGATATCAGACACATTATAGTCAGTAATATGAAAACATAATTGTAAAAGTTCATAACCATGGCCATATTCCAGTATCAAAGGAATGGGTTTATTGAGGAGATAGTAACTCCTTGATCTGAATGTATCGGTTAAAAGGTAGGCTCTTGTGGTAGACATAAATATGAAGAACCACATATAAATAGAAGACATCTGGAGAAACAGACATCTCAGGAAATCCACAAGTGACAATGCTACCTAATATAAGAAATCCATAGACATCAACACAGAAAATAAAATAACATATAAATCTGCAAGACAAAGAAGCAAAATGAAATTCCAGATATCAAGCTCATACAGGACAAGTCCAGAGCACAAAGAGATATAGAAAATTGGAAGACTATAAACAGAACTCTCAGAAATGATAACAGCAGAAGTCAAAAAGCAAATGAAAGACCCACATAAAAAAATCTCTAGGATATAGAATGAAATGACAAACAAAATTAAAGACTTTAAAATAAACACAGAAAGATAAATGTCAGGAAAATAATGAAATCATATATGCCAAACTTAGATGAGAAATGGAACCCATGACACATATTCAAATAGATACGAAGCAATAAAAATCTTCAATGAAATGATACGCAGCAGATGAGTGAAAGTGATACTCTACTCTGATAGAGTATCAGATCTAGAAGACAAGAATATAAGTCATGACAAGGGCAAGAAAAATATCTTAAAATATTAAGTAACAATTAACAACAACAACAAGCAACCAATCAAACAGCTAGATAATGAAACAAAGAACAATATAAGATTGATTGGAATCAGTGCATAAGCTGACAGTGCAAAAGCCGTTAGAAACCTCTTAACAGAAATAATGGCAGAAAACTTCACAAACATGGATAAAAACATTGACATATAAATAAGGCATATAGAATTCCAAATACTCACGACAAAAATAAATCTACACCAATTCATATAACCCAGGTTGCAGAAATTAAAGATAAACTCATGTTAAAAGCAGGTAGAGAAAAGAAACCAATGCCATATAAAGGAAAATCCATCAGAATCAAAGTGGACTTTTCAACACAAACCCTCAAAACAAGGTGAGTCTGGGGTCACATGTTTCAAGCTCTTAAAGCAAAAAGCCTTCAACCTAGATTAAAAGACCCTGGAGAACTATCACTGAAAGATCAACGAAGAAATAAGATACTTCTATGATAGAAACAACTTAAAAAGTCATGACCATGAAAACAGTTTTACAGAGTAAACTGAAGGATGCATAAAAGAGAGATAATGCATACCGCCGACACATGAATACCAATTGGAGGAAGCTGCCAGGCCTGGCACACATTTGTGCATTTAGTCTAGGGTCTCACTATGCAGCTCAGGATCATGGTGATCTTTCTGTTTTTAACCTTTTCAACGCTGGGATAGCAGGCACGCACCACCACACCCAGTCTCAATGACCAGCTCAGCATGCTCAGGGATGGGGCCGTGTGGCATGTGGTACCAGGGATCGCACTCCTGTCCCTGTGCTTGCATAAGCAGATTCTTAGTAGGGACTCTGAATTTAATGTTTTGGCTCATGGAGTAAAGGTGTTAATAGTCCATTTGGCTGGCTGGCAGAAGTGCGGCTCAAAAGGCGGCCCACGGTGAATGAGTTAGAGATGCCTGATACTCCATGGTTTGTTGTAGATGAAGGGATCCAGAGGCTTAGGGAAATGGAAATGTTGGAGTGAATCTGTTGTGTTAAAACTAATCCCCCACATTTGGAAGATCCTGAGAACATGTCCTTCACTAACACGTTGAGAAACAGACTTGTGAGGGAAACACCAGCATCCCTGAAGAGTCCTGCCTTTGCTCTTCTCTATAGGCCAGACCTCACAGTGGGGACAGCCGTTATTCAATTAGGAAATGTAAGGGCCATGGGCTTGACTTGATCCTAAAGTGGCAGAGGTCAAGTGGCAGCGCTTAATCACCATGGACAGCAGAAGCAGAACGATGACCAGAAATATTTGACACACATAGACCTATAGCATTGGCTGATTAGCCACGGTGTTCTCAAAAGTGATATAGATGGGAAACCTCCAAAATTTTTGCTACATTTATATCAGTGAAAGAATTTAGTGGCAAAAGAACAGAGACCTACTTAGAACTATGGTAATAAGCAATCCCAGTCCATAATTAAATGGGAGTGGTACATTCGTGACAGGGTCGGGGAAGGCCCAGAGGGTACAAGTAAATTACATGAGGAAGTTGCCCAGATACCTATGGCTCCTACAACTGCTGTTTTGCCCTCTGTCTCCCACCATGTACCCATAGCTTTGTGGGGTGTACCATATAATCAGTTGTCAGAGGAAGAGAAGACTTGAGCCCGGTTCACAGATGGCTCTGCACGCTATGCAGGCACCACCCGCGAGTGGACAGCTGCAGCATTACAGCCCTTTTCTGGGACATCACTAAAGGATGGTGGTGAAAGGAAATCATCACAGTGGTCAGAGCTTCAGGCAGTGCACCTGGTAGTATCTTTTGTGTGGAGAAAGAAATGGCCAGATGTGTGACTATATACTGACTCATGGGCCGTAGCCAACAGGAATTTGGAAAGAGCATGATTGAAAAATTGGTGACAAGGATATTTGGGGAAAAGGTATGTGGATAGACCTCGCCATATGGGCAAGGATATAAATATATTTGTTTCCCATGTGAATGCTCACCAAAAGGTGACATCAGCAGAAGACAACTTTAGTAATCAAGTGGATAAGATGACCTGTTCTGTGGATGGTGGCCAATGTCCTTCCTTGGCCACCCCTATTATTTTCCAGTGGGCCTATGAACAGAGTGGCCATGGTGGCAGGGATGGAGGCTATGCATGCGCTCAGCAACATGGATTCCCACTCACCAGGCTGATCTGGCTACAGCCAGTGCTAAATGCCCAATATGCCAGCTACAGAGGTCAACAATGAGTACCCAATATAATGTGTTTCCCCAGGGTGATCACCCTGCGACCTGGTGGCAGTTTGATTATATTTGGCCACTTCTGTCATGGAAAGGACTGTGCTTTGTCCTCACTGGCATAGACACATATTCTGGATATATTTCCCTTCGCTGTGTATAATGTTTCTGTCAAAACCACCATCCGTGGAGTTACAGAATGCCACCACGCTTTTCCACACAGTATTGCTTCTGACCAAGGAAGGCATTCTATAGCCAAAGAGGTGCATCAGTGGGCTTATGTTCATGGAATTCAGAAGCAGCTGGATTGATAAAATGATGTAATGGCCATTTGAAGATGCAGTTACAATGCCAGCTAGGTGGCAACAGTTTGCAGGGCTGGGGTATGGTACTTCAATGGGCTGTATATGCTTTAAGTCAGCACCCTCCGTATGGTACCATGTCTCCCATAGCCAGGATTCGTGGGTCCAGGAATCAAGAGATGAGAGTAGGAATGGTACTACTCACCATTACCCCTAGTGATCCACTAGCAAAATTTTTGCTTCCTGTCACCACAACATTATGCTCTGCTGGACAAGAAGTCCTAGGTCCAGAGGGGAGGAAGGCTTGTACCAGGAAGCACAGCAATGATACCACTGAGCTGAAAGCTAAGATTTTTCCCTGGTCACTTTGGATTCCTTTGAAGAAACAAGCTAACAAAAGAATCATGGTGTCGTCAGGAGTGATTGACCCTGGACTATCAAGGGGAAGTTGGATTACTACTCCACAATGGAAGAAAGGAAGACTATACACAGAGTGCAGAAAATCCCTTGGGGCGCCTCTGAGTATTGCAGTGCCCTGTTATTAAGGTGAATAGGAAGCTACAACAACGTAATACAGGCACAATGACAAATAGTCCAGAGCCTTCAGGAATGAAGGTTTGGGTCACTCCACCAGGGAAAGTACCAAGACCTGCTGAGGTACTTGCTGAGGGCCAAGGGAATACAGAATGATAGTAGAAGAAGGTAGTTCCAAATATCAGCTACTACCCCATGATCAGCTACAGACAAGGGTATTATAATTGTACTGCTTCACCCCTGTATATAGTTGTATAATAATATAATATGAATAGATTTAGTACCAGATCTTAAGGATTAACCTATGTTAATGTTGAAGGTATGAATGCTTTTCTGTTTATACATTGGATAGTATAGTTATAACAATGTTGAATACAATTATATGCATATCTCTGTATCTGCAGACTGATTTAAAGAAATATGTCTAGTTGACAAGTTGACAAGGGGTGGACTGTAGTGTTTGATACATTGTGTCAACTTGGTAGGATGCCAGGTGGTCGATACCTTTTATCAATTTGGCTGCATTGCCTGGCTCTTTCACACTGTGAGCCCTGAGGGCCTTGCCCCAGAATAACTCAGTTTGGACTTTATCTCCTGGCTTCCTGTACAAAATCTTTAGCCTGTAAATTAGACCCTTCAACTTTGCATACCGGATTCTTCTGCCTTCTGTTGAAGATACAATGGCTGATTGTTAGAGACTGTCAGAACCAGTTGAAATCGGTAAAGACCAGTAGAGACTGGTAGGGACGGAACACAGCAGTAAGCATAAAAGCCTCAGGACTGAATTCTTCAGTTGACATGTGCAGATGCTCCCAGCACACTTCCCCATCTGACCCTGGGACTGGCACATCTTGTGTTATATCTGTTCCTTGTATTATATCTGTACCTGTAGCAAAACCCTGACTAGGACAACTATAGTCCAATCTGTATAATGAAGAAAAATGCAAAAATCCTCAGTAAGATATTGAAAAACACTATGCAGCATATCATCAAGAAGGTCATACACCATTACCAAGTAGGAATAATTTCAGGGATGCAGTGATTTCTCAGCATATGCAAATCAATGCATGCAATACATCATATTAACAGAGCCAAAGACAAAAATCACATGGTCATCTCAATAGATGCAGAACAAGCATTGGACAAATTTTAAAACCAATTCATAGTAGAAACCCTATAGAAAAAGAGAATAGTCTCTATCTGAATTTTATAAAAGCCACCTATGACAAACAAGCTAACATGTTAAATCATAATTTATTTGTTTATTTATTTGCTTATTTACTTATTTATTTTGGAGAAGGGTCTATAGGGTGTTCAGGATCTCACTGCTAGATTGAACTCACAGTGATCTGCCTGTTTACAGCCTTCCAAGAGCTAGAATTTCAGGCTTGCACAATCACGCCCAGTCTCAATTGCTATCTCAGTGCACCCCAGGGGTGGTGCCAGCATGGAAGGCCTAGGGATGGAACCTGTGGCCCTTGTGCCTGCTTGCAGATGCTTTAATCTGCTGAGATATTTTGGCAGCTCTAAGTTATCATTTTAGAGTATAACTTTCACTCTAAAATTAGGAACAGAAGTCATGTCCAGTATTACTTCTCCAATTCAATGCAATTCTGGAAACACTATTCAGAACAATTGTACAAGAAAAAAGTAAACAAATAAAATGAGTGAAGATAGGAAAGGAAGAAATTAAATTACAGTTATTTTCAGATAACATAATAGAAGACTTCTACATAATAGAGTGCTCTACATAGAAGAGTCCAGAAACTCCATAAAAATGTGCACATTTAATATTCAAATTCAGCAGTACAGCAGAATACAAAGTCAACACTCAAAAAGTCATAGCATTCCTTGCACAAGAAAGCAACATATTGAGATAAATTAGAGAAAGCATACCTTTCATAACAATATCCAAGAAAAACCTTACATTCCTCGGAATCAATATAAGAAAGGTAATAAAGATTTTTACAGTGAAAATTACAATACCTAGAAAAGGTAATCAAAGAGGATATCAGAAAGTACAAAGCTATACCTTGATCTTGGACAGGTAGAAACAACACTGTGAAAATAGCCATAATCCCTAAGCTGCCATACAGATTTAAAGAAATTCCAATCAAAATACAATTAATGTATCTCACACATTTAGAGGAAACATTTCTAAAATTCATTTGGAAAAAAATAAAATAAAATTCATTTGGAAACAGAAGAGACCTAGAAACAACTCTGGGCAACAAAGGCCAAGGGAGTGGACATCAAAATTCCAGGCCTAAAATTATACTACAAAGCTATTATGACAGAGTCAGCATAGTATTGGCCAAAAAGACCGGCATAAGGATCGGTGGAACAGAATAGATGATGCAGACATAAACTCGAACAGATTCGGCCACTGAATCTTATGAAATAGCCAAACATGTTCACTCAAAGAAAGACTCTTTAACAAGAGGTTCTGGAAAAACTGGTTCTCCGTCTGCTGAACATTAAAACTAGATCCATGTTTATCATCATTCACTAAACTAAACCTTAAATTGATCCAGGACCTAAATATCTATTATAGTTTGTCCATACACGTCCCGCCAAAAGCTCATGCAGTCATGGGCTGGCCTCTGGAATTTGTAATTGATTATTGTGGAAAAGGATGCTGCACCTGCACTGGGGCAGGTGATTTGCATTTCAATGTAAGAAAAGAAGAGAAGTTAGCTGTGTGAGCTACTGCTAGCTTTAGCTGCTCTTGCTCTTGTTTTCTGCCATGTGCCTCTCTGGCTTGGAGCCAGGTGAATATGGACTGAAACATCTGGTAACTAAGCTAAAAAAAAAAAAAAAAAAAAAACCCTTTCCTTCCCTCATTTTGAGTGTCCGGTATTTGTCTAAGCAACAAGCATAACTAAGACAATATCAAAATAGAAACACTAAATTCACTAGAATAAATAGTAGGAGGTTATCTCAAACTCATAAATATAGGTAAGCATTTTATGCACAATTCCAGATTCCTGGGGAAATAATACAAAGAACTGATAAATTGGATTTCATCTAATGAAAAGCTTTTACTGAACAAGAACAACAAAATCACCAACAGAATTGAAAGATAACCCACAGAATGGGAAAGTTATAGCCACCTTTCCCTCATACAAAGGACTTATATTTAGAACATTTAAAGGATTGAAAACAAGAGGCATCTTAAATTCAAAGACCCAATCCAGAAACGGGTTTCTGAGAAGAAAATACACTTCTCAGATGAAGAAATACAAAGAGCAAACAAATAGGTAGAAAAGATGTTCAATGTCAATGGTCATTCAAGAGGTGCAATTAAAGCAACACTGAGATTGCTTCTCATCCCAGAAAGAATAGTTGTCAGCAAAAATCAATAGATACCAAAGACTAGCTGAAAGGAATAATGAACTCTTCTCCACTTTTGAGGGAGTATTTACTGGTGCAAGATGCTGTGCAGATCATGTGCAGATTCCTCAGAAAACTAGAATTAGAGTTCTCATGCAGCTGTAACTCTAGACTGTGCTCATAGGTGAAATAAGCCAAAACCATATGTTTAATTATCACATTTTCTCACTAGTATGAGAAAATGAACAAATAAATTAAATCCAAAATGTGCAATACATATTGTGAATTGGGAAGAAACTGTTCAAAAGAAAAGAGAATCTTGGATAAGGGAAAGGAAAAAAGGAGGAGAGAAAGAAAAACATATATTTATACACAATATGTATAGTGAGATAGTAAGATTCAGCTAGTTTCTCTTAGATCATTGGAAAAAATACGTGCTAATACAGTTTGGAGAAGACATCATGCCTATAATTTTTACTCTGAATGAATGCTATGAAGATAACAATATGAGATGTATTAATCACTGCAACTGTCCTAGTAACCTGCTTTGAAACTTTCATTTTTATTTTTATCTGCATTTTTCTCTGTAAAAATAAAAAACAAATCAATCTCTAAGTGTCATCAATATATTAATATGTACTTATAGTCATCATTCATTAACATGTTCAAATTCCAACTTTCACTTTATACATTTAAAATTTTATTAACCATATTGTTAGTATTTTCACTTATGTGTGAATTCAATTTTTTTTTATTTTTTATAATGAAAATATGAAAATCCTTAGAGTATGACAATAAAGGACAAATAGATTTAATATTAAGTATAGCTGTTCTGCACTTTATTTGAATTTTTAACATGTATTTAGATTCAGAAATATGATTTCAATGCTTAAAAAGTAATATTGCCATCTAAGAACACAATAATTTCAAATTTTAGTTTCGTATTACATGCACTTAAAATTATTTTAATGATACTCATTAAAGCTTTTTTTACCTTCCTATAACTCAATGGTTTCACAAATTTTCTGTTCAAGGAGATTATGGGGCCACAGAAGAAAGGTATCAATGATGTTTAGTGTGCCTAAGGAGAGTTACCTACAGAGAAAACATTCTCTCAGGCTTTCACAGAGAGCAAACTGGTCAAGCAATGACCATGACTTATCCAGATGGCTGAGACTGACAACAGTTCTACAAAGCACTGTACATGGTTTTAGAGTAAATCCTGAGAGGATTTGACTGACTTTGGGAGATAAAAAAGTTACATGTTTTGTTATACAGGTCATACTCTAACTTGCCCTTAATCACCCAGCAGAAAAGTTTAACTATGAGGCATAAAACGTAAAGCTAGATTAGTACGCTGAGCTGTAAATGGCTTAAATCAACAGCTCCCAACATTGCCCATTTTACCAATAACCCACGGCGATTATAGAAGATTGGATTATGTATACAGCTACTTTCTCCTAGTTCAATGAGAAGAAATTTTTGTAGCAGTAATGACTAGAAAAATTATGACTTCTACACCCTGTGCTCAGTATAACTACTAGGAGGAAAACGATATGCATTTTATTAATTATCATGGCTGTCCTACTAACATCGTGTGAGACTGTCTCATTGTTATTTCTTATCAAAAGTAATAAATTTTTAAAAAAAGTTTTTACATTCCCAATTCCTATTCATATCAGTAGAAAAATTTGTTCACTTATTTGAATGACATTATAAAAGCAGCAAAGTCTTCAATTAAAAAATAAAACAACCATTGCAGTCAAGTTTGATAAGGGAAAATATTTGATATAGTACACAGAATTTCTAGGGCAAGTATAATAGTCACCCAATGAGTCACGTTTAAAAGAGTGCAAGAAAATTATAACATATCACTGGTTCTTTGTATTTCCCAAACACTGTCGATACTGAAGCAGTTTGGCTAACAGAAGTTCCGCCTTTCTTTTGAAAGTCATTGGGATCAAAATGCCTGAGTCCTGCAGTGCACCCTTGAGCAATGACATTTGTAGAGCTTTCATCTATTAGCAAGATGTTCAGTTTCGTATGTCAATAAAAATAATAACTATTAAGCTCAAATTATTTCATGTCGTATATGTTTTTCAATCTATTACAAATTGGAAAAATAACAACAGTTTATCACTAATCAGATCTATTTGTGATGTTTAGTGTTGATGTGTAGACAAGCAGTACAGCAGCTTGGCTGTGTCTGGATGAGCAAGGGAGTCAGGAAGGAGGAGGCTGTGGTCTCTGACCCCTGGTCTTAGGGTTCTTCTGCTCTCTTCTTCCTGAATGGCATCAGTTGGGCAGTTTTCTTCTGCCACACTAGTCTACTATGATGTTCCTGCACTCTAGGCATTAGACCGTGGTGTGAGGTATTCATCCTAGCAATGGGAAGTTAAACAATATACTAATATCTGTAACTATACTTACAAGGATTAATGTTATATATAATAAAACTTTATTTTACAGTTTTCATCTAGAAATATAATGAAATGGACAAGTACGTGCCAATACAAATTCATGGAAGTATGCTAGGAGAAAACGGAATGGCAGGAATTATTTTTCAGTAAGTAACTGGATATTTGAGTCAAGCTGACTCTAAGATTCTTTATTAAGACTGATTACACTGCACATTATAAAAAGCCCTAACAAGAACAATAAATTAGACCCACCTTTTCTACAAGAAATTGACTAACACTGTTTTGTTGTTGAGGGAAGAACAAACGTCTATGAACTTAGCCAGAGGGCTGAGATTTTAATTAGGTATTAAAGTGTTTAGGTTAATATAAATCAGATTTCCTTTTCGTTGCTCAAATATCCAGGTAGATGGTAACATTAACATTGCCATTAAATCTTGAATAAACACTAATCTGCCATCATGTGGAAGAGACTGACCTAAGGAAAATTCTTCTTCATACAGTATTTTTCTCAGTTATCACAGCTTTTAATGCTTATCACAAGTGTCACACTTTAATATCAATATTTAGGTACTGTAATCAAATAACATACTTTTTAAACTGCTTTTTGGGTTTAAGAATTAGTTTTTCATCTCTTCATTTCTCTTCTTAATAACCAAAAGCAAAAATCTTAAATGAGGTCATATCTTCATACCTGCTAACAAATTGAAATGTATTTCACTCCTCTGAATAATGAAAACGGTCTAACCTTTCTATCTCCAATTAAATGTCGCTAATTTTCAACATATCTACTTAAAGTATGTTCGCTTTCAAATTAAATTTCAAAATCTGATGTGTAAAGGCCTGCAAGGGCATTAGTTCTCCTTCATTTTTCTCCTCAAAATGTATCATTTTATTCTAGTCTAGTTCTGTAAATAATGAAACATTCCATGCATTAATTCTTCTAATCCTCAGCCATACACTTACCCAATCCTTATCCAGCATCCGTGGAATCTACCCATAATCTATCTGTGAGAACAATGAGAGAATTCACATGTGCACACAGGTGGCCAGAAGAGCCAATTTATCCTTGAAACCAATAGCCTGTTAGGATTGACGGACAATGGTTGAAAATACAGTCTGCCGAATCAGACAGCTGGTGGCAGCTGTGAGCTCTAGCAGTAGTTTTGGAGAGGCAATCAGAAGGACATCTGTGCATCCTTAGTGCAGTGTCTGAGGCGCTCATCGCAAATTGCGGCAAACGCATTTGCAAAAGGATTGGGGGTTCTTTGCACTTCAATATTAATTTTAAAGACGAATGTTGAAAGACATTCTGATAATTTAAAATAGGTTACCAATGTATTTCTTTTCCTAAATGACTTATACAGAATTACTAAGTTCTTCATATTTTACTTGCTAGTGTTAAATAGATACAGGTGTAGTTGTAGGTGTGGAGGTAGAGGTAGAAGTCCAGTTCAAGTCAAGATAAATAGGGATACGTACAAATCTAGTATTTCTAGTCCTTGTACATCTTACTGGAAGAGGTTTATTAGAAACTTCTGTGGAGGCAATGATTTTGTGTGTGGAGAAGAAAAGATCAGAAGTTCAGTGAACACACAAGGGAGAGGAAGGAGCAGGCGTCTGTAGAACCAAGGTTTCACTTCATCTTCTAGAATTTTCCTCTTACTTTCAGATGGTACTTAGTACACTAGAAAGTTTGATTTTTATTCTGCTGATAGCTATGCACTGAACTGCTGTACAGGCGCATTCAAAGCAGGTATTTCTGAAAAGGGGCCGTGGAAATTCAGGCAAAGCCTCTTCTACTGGCCCACAGATAACGATGTGGGTGTTTTCTGAGTGAGCTGAGAAGCTGCAGGAGAAACACGTCATTTATTTTCCACTGTATTTGAAAACAGAAGGAAAGGCACCTGGGCAGGAGCTGCAGGTGGTGAATCCAGACGCCAGCGAACCAAGCCGAGGCTGCTGAACGTACCCGGGGGACCAATAGCAGCAGTGACTAGGACTAGTCATATCGCGGTTATACTTTACAGGTAATGAAATTGAATTTCTTTCAGATCCAATACATGTAGACAAAAACAACAGAGAAGTTGAGAAACTATCTTGAACAATCCCAATAGAAAAATAGAGGTTCTTTTAAGGTGTTTTATAAATTTATTCTTAGAAAACATGGAACTGTGCACTAAAAACTGAATTGAAGGGAGTGGTTGAAAGTTTGGACTCCAACTGGGAAATATTTATTTGAAACATCACTGAATGTCCCAGGAAATATATCGAGTTACTTGTTAGACAGATGGCCGCAATGAAAGGCAAAATGTATGAACCAGTGATACACTTTTGAGAACAGAAACAGAAATACTACTTAAAGCCACAGGACAGGGTCCCATAAGCAAAGGAGTAAATATTGAAACATAGCAAAAAGGGCTCAGCCTAAACTATGGAACTTGTCAGAGTTCAATGTCAATGTGATGCTGAAAGTTAAGAATAAACTTTATTGAGTAAAGTTAACGAAGCTGTGAAGAAGGACCTGCGGGCAAGTATACCAGAGGTGTGCTCTTTCTGAAACAAACTGGATGGGCAGTTTGGGGATGGATTTTAATTTCAAACAGGACTCAAAAGTATCTGTTGGATTTTTGAGGTGGAGGTTGTGTCTAATAGTGCCGAGATTGTCTTCTACTTCAGGGTGTTTGGATAAAATTGGTTCAAATGATAATGGAATGCAAAGTCAGAGCCCGGTGGTGTTATTATCTACCAGACAGAGTAACGTCATTAACGCCTTCCCAGGGGCTTGCAGGAATGCAGTCAGCTTATTTCCATGTACAGTAATGCAAAGTGCTAGCTTATATAAATTTCAAAAAGCGACAATTTATTATAGTTGTTTTAATTATTTTAAAAAGCTTCTGTTTAAGGGCTGGGGAGATAGCTCTGTGGCACAAGCGCCTGCCTGGCAAGTGCAAGGTCTTGAGTTCAAACCCCGCACACACACACAAAAAAAGCTTCTGTTCAAAATGATTAAAGAAAGAACATTAAAGGCTAATATATGTGACTTGTAAAACTCTAGGTAACATTTATTAATGCAATCGGAAGGCAGTTTGATACAGTCTATTGGACTTTTAAATATTACCATCATGTACCTTGAAGCAAAGAGCAGAGAATCCAATACACTTCTTGCCCTTCGCATAATTGGCTGGACTTTCAAACTTGGATAGGTGCCATGCAATGGATATTTTGGATAACTGTAGCTTTATATTTGGAGAAAGATATAGTTGGAAACCTTTCATCCCAAAGCTATAGTTTGTGTAGCCCTATTTGTCTGAATCAAGATTTCCTCATAGCGTTGACCAATTGACAAGATTGGTGATGGGCTTAGGACAATGATATTTATTTAGGTCACTGGGCTTAGATGGTGAGGATGAGAGATTCTGTGTGTCCTAAAACAGCACACTGTTTCCCTCTTTCTCTGATTTTTCTTCCTTTATCTCTGTTGAGGCAAGTCACCAAAATTCTCTCCTTCGCTTTCTACCATCCATTTCACTGAGTTTATTGGACAAAAGCAACATAAAAAATAACCTCCTTAACGTTTGCCCCTTCTCAGCATCTTGAATGAAAAAGGAAAGCACTCATTGGTGTAAAGGACTTCGCCTGTCAGAAGCTGATATGCCTTGGAAGTAACAAGACCTGGGTACAGCACATCCCATCAGCCCCACCTTTGGGTGCCTTGAGCCCACAGCAGAGATAGCGCACCCCTGTAATCCCAGCACTGGAGAGGCTGGAAACAGGAGGATCACTATGAGTCCAAGCTGTATAGTGAGACCCTGTACCAAATATATATATATATATATATATATATATATATATATATATATATATATATATTTTTTTTTTTAAAGCCCTTTGAATATAGGAGAGAAGCCTGCTTCTACTTTCATGCAGGGTCTACAACTATGAAGCCATTAAAAATCCACAGCTTCAAGGCCTCCTGCCACTGAGTAACAGATAGGAGATAAGCATTTTGGACTTCCTATTGTAATTTATGTGATGCTGTTAGAAAAATAAGAACGACTCTATAGGAAAATGATGCAAGAAAAGAACAGAGTCACAAACAGCATGTCCAACAAAATCCATGTATGATATTCATCATGCATTCATTTGCATTTTTATGCAAATATGAGACTATTTTACATAAATTTATTTATTCATGATCCTGTTATTGTCATTCACTGTGCTATATCACAAGGCCATGGAGGTGAAAAAGTTATGGGTTTTCCCGTACTAATGTCATGAGTATCATGAGAGAGCACTGTTTATGGTAAACATTAAGATCAAGTATGTCTAATGTGTAGTTAATTAGTGAACAAGCAATGCAGTAGAATATGAAAACGTCTCTAAGTCTGATAATAAAAATGTAAATATATCCATGTTTTACTTACTCTTCTCTCCTTGCTGGGACAAATACCCAACACTTAAAATGAGGGAAGGAAAGGTTTGCTGGAGGTTTCAATCTGTATTCAGCTGGCTCCAAGGCAGAAGGGCACATGGTAGAGGGCAACCTTTCATGGCGGCAGCTAAGAGCAAGAGCTCAGAGAGACAGCAGCAGCTGAAGCAGCTGACTTCTCCTACCTTATACTGAAATGCAAATCACCTGCCCCAGGGGAGGGGCAGCACCCATGCCCATAGTAACCAGTCACAAATTCCAGAAGCTGTCCCATGACTGCATGAGGCTTTGGGAAGACACCCATACACAAACCATAACAATGCACAAGCATACACCCAATATAGAAGAATATTGTAATCAATATTTGATCACTGCCTGATTTTGCATGCTGAGTCAGACAGAACACTTTCTAATAACCCTCACTGCCTTAACAAGTTTGGTGAGGCTGACACGGTTTCGAGCGATAGCTGTGTACTTCACTGCCACAATTACTGTTCAAATCTTTACTTACACGGCTCCACAGGTAAAAATTAATATGGAGTTCAAACCAAAAATTAAGTATTGTCTTTTTACAGAGTAGTTTTCAAATTTTAAAAAGTAATTTCTATAAAAATTCCATAAAATCATTTCCATAAATATAGTACAAATAATTTGCTGTGTGAATGAAGTGGTAGAAGCAGTTTTCTTAATCAGTAAATAATTAAGTTGCAAAATTCATATCATAAACTTTAAATTCTGCTCATTGAATCTTACCCCGTATTTCATTTTTCTTTTGCGTTGTTAATATATAAAAGAAAAAGGGTCAGGAAGATAGCTCTGTGGCACAAGTGCCTGCCTGGCAAGTGCAAGGTCATGATTTGGAACCCTAGTCCTGCCCAAACAAAAACAAAACAAAAAACAACAACTGTATATATATATATATATGAAAAGCATAAAATGTATATTTTCATAGAGGAAATCAGTGACTGTTCTCCTCAACACACTCCTTAAATGTTATATCAAAATCTCTTGTTAATTTTTTATCTTTTTGGAACAATATTAGGCATGCAAGAATAAACACAGTATAAGCACTCTGATCATTGGATTCTGTTTTATAGGTGTACTACAATTTACCTGAAGAATTCTGTAGTCACAGACATTTAGTTTGTTTGAAGTATTTTACTGTGAACTATACTGCGCGATGCCTAATATCATGTGACATACAGAATGTACTCTTTGTCACATATGCTAGAATTTCTGGAGAGAAAAGATTGGACCACAGGACTTTTATATTATTACTTTTTTCATAAAATGAAATTACATTATATAAAGCCTGAGAAAATTAAATTTTCCTTAAGAAGTATCCTTGAGTGTCCAAAAAATTATGTTTTGAATAGTGTACATTGTTGTCAAACTATACAAAGCTATTACACTCTTCAATTTGTATATACTTTGCTTTTTCTGAGGGAAGCTGAATATCTTGGGTAAGTTTAAATGTTACCACTATGTTAAGTAAACATAAAATGTCTACTTAAACATACATTCACTTTATGTCAATTTAAGTCAATTTAGCATGGATTTCTGCAGGCATTTCACAAAACGGAGACAACGGAATTTTTACTGGTGTATATTTTGCAAATGCAAAAAAAAACTTTGCAAATTAAAATAAGGTTGCTCAATGTTTTTGGCTTTCCAACAGTTTTGTTTGCTGTAATTTTAACATGCCCCTGTCTCTAGTTGCTATTTTAAGGCACCTAGCTTGTGGAATAACATTAGGCATCTCTAATACATTTTGTTTATATAAAACAAAAATTTGTGTTTTCAAAATACTAACAGTTGTATTCATTTATTACATTTACTCATTTATTTAAATACTATTCTAAATACAAGTAGATAATAAGGCAGGATCTGCGAGTGCCTGAGAGGAGGAGCTGCCATCATGGGGGCCTGGGGCACCCCAAACTTTCAGCTAATGGGTAGGGGTGCTTTGAAAGAGTTCATCCACTTAAAATTTATGTTTCAACAAGTTGGCGTCAGCTTTTGTGTGCAGTGAGCCACTTAGGAGTTTCAGCTCCACAAGGTCCTCCTCATGGAGTCTGCACGGAGCAGTGCTGGGGCTCTGGTAGCCCACAATGTGTGTGTGCTTGTTTGTTTTTACACACAATGTGTTTTGAGCTCTAAAGATGCTATTAACTCTACGATTTTATTTAAAAAGTCAAAAAAAAAAAAGTCAGCTTTATTTTTTTTGTTGTTGTTTTGTTTTTTGTTTTTTTATTTTTACCTTTTCATCCTGAAATCTCTTCTGTGTGATTTATGGTATGTAAATAGGAAAAAAGTCCCACATTTTTCTTTAATGTTCCCAACATATGTCCTAAAGAAGTTAATTTGGATATGCTGGTAGAATAATGTATCTAGATGAGAAAGAACTAGCATTGCATTTTGTTAGGTGAGAATTCCACATCAGCAGTATTTGCAAACTGCTTAAAAATGTAAAAAGACAAACTGAATAAAAAGATGATTTGCTGCAGGAGGGGTTGAGAAGGAAAGCACATATCCATCACATAGATTAAACAGCATAAGTGTAATGAGATGTTTTACAGATTAAATTACTGTTTCCACACCCCTCACACCTGTTTTTGAATTCAATTAGGCCAGTTCCTTATAGTAAATCTGCATATACATTCTAATGTTTAGGTTTAGTGGACTATTCAACTGATAGGCCTATTTTCCTAATAACGGTTATTTATATGGAGGACGGTCTTAAAGCTAAGTCAAAAACTATACGCGGTACTTGCTTAACTCTTGACAATCAGGAAACAAAGAGTACTTGCTCACTTTGGTATCTCACACATGAGCTCAGAGGCAGCTGTAAATAGCAATATGCCTCAAGTTCTGACAAATAACGGTATGAAATTCGGGTTTATGCATCAGTATAGACCTGTTTGGCATCTGTTTTACTCAAAGTTGATCCATTTTATAAATAATCCTTGCTCTCAGGCCTGATAAAAATAGGTAACATTATCTCTGACAAAATAATGGCCTGCGTAATTCATTAGTATTTAAAGTTCATAAAAATTAAATGACAATTACTCAATTATATTTAAACATATTTGTAAATTGAGAACATTTTATTAGTATCTATATAATAAATCGTTTCAATTAACAAATAAATACATATATTTGCATGGATGCCAAAGTATTGGGTGAATGTAACACTGAGGAGCAGAGCACTGTTTTAAAGTAGTTCAGTGTTTGCAGACATTTTACAGTTCAGCTTCACTTAGCTAAGGAGTGGATCATTAAACAATCAGAAAGTCTTCGAAATTTAGTTACTAATGTTTTAAGTTGATCAGAGTAATACTGTCTTTTGAGTTCACCTCGTTAGTGTCCTATGCCACCTTTCTTCACGAAATGCTTGCTGGTGCCACTGTGCCTTGCTCTGTCTCAGCCACTGATCTTATGATGCCGTTTACCCTGCCCCATGGAAGCCTGCGCAATCCAGACTCAGAAGTTAGATCTCCACTAGGACAATGACCTGCACGCGTCCATCAGGTCTCGGAGTCTTGCAGTGGTGTATAAAGTATCTGCTCTTAGGCATGACCTACCTACGAGGGCTCTGTCTCAGCTCTTGCAGAGCTATACGTGGAAACTCTTCTTTTCCTTCTGAGTATATTTTTTATTTTTATTTTTATTTTATTTTATTTTTTTATTTACTTTTTTTTTTGTGGGACCAGGGTTTGAACTCATGACCTTGCACTTGCCAGACAGGCACTTGTGCCACGGAGCTATCTCCCCAGCCCCATCTGAGTATATTTTTAGAAGGAATTAATATATACTACTTGCACCAATTAATAAGATCCAATGTGATATTCTTGCAATCAAATAATACGTGTTGACCATGTTCACTCACCCTTCTTCGACCCTCTTTGTGTCTCCCTCTCCCTGCAACTTCTCTCCGATCCAACTAATCTTTCTTTACTTTCCTATAAACTTTAAAAAAAGATCCCTCTTTACATATGAGAGAAAATATGTAACAATTATCTTTCAGCACTTAGTTTGTTTACCTTAACATGATACCCTCCATTTATGTCCTTTTTTTTCTTTAAAGAATGGGACTTCATCTTTTTTATGACTGCACAATAGCGTGTTGTATATACAGGACCTATTTTCTATCTATTCAGCTCTTACCTGACACCTAAAGCTAATTCAATCTTAATTTCTGTGAATAGCGACACATAAATATCAATGTGCATGTATCTCTGCTGTATGAGATGTCACTTACCAGGGTTATATGTGATATAGATATATATGTGAGATATATATCTATATCATATATATGACATACATATATATCATATATATGACATACATATATATATGATATATATATGTGATATATATATATATATATATATAGAGAGAGAGAGAGAGAGAGGGAGAGAGAGAGACAGTAGATCATATGACAGATCTATATGTAATGTTTGAAGGTAACTTCAAACTTCCATAGTGGCTCTGTTAATCTATACAATAATGGATAAAATAATATACATGAGCATTTTTTTTTTTTCTGCACGTTCTACTGGTACTTTTTCATTTGTTTTGAACAATTCTAACTGGAATGACAACGGAATCCCATGGCAAGCTCGATTTGGGTTCCCCAGCAGAGCGATCCAGCTGAGCGCTTCTAGTATAGGTTCCAGCTATTTGCCTTTTGTTCATGAGTTCTCTTTTCCTGTTGCCGATGAGCCAGGAGAGGCTGTGGAAATTTATTCTTCTAGAGGAAATTTTCCCTAGGTTTAAAATTCCCAGTGTTAAAATCACATCTCAGTGAACTCACTTTTTTAAGGGGAGTACCAGGGATCAAACTCAGGACCTTGTAGGCACTTAGACTGCTGAGCTATCTCCCCAGTCCTGAACTTATTTTTTGAAAATCACTGCTAGAAAATCAGGCAAGTACCACTCTTAAGCCATCATGTCAGGCACTTGGCTTCCTGTTCATGTCCAAATGTCACATCATTTCTATTAGAAAAATATGATTTATGACTATAGCTTTACAGTGTATAGGCTGTATTCTTCCCACCTTGCTGCTTCAAGTCTCACTGGTGTTTCTGCTGGAAACTGCATTCATTTCTCTGGTTCCACCAAAAACACAGTATTTCCTACATGAATTCTCACCCAACTCTTTCAGAAATGTCAAGTTATATCATGTTTTTTTTTTTTTCCTTTGTTTCCTGGCTTCAAATCATGTGACATTTTTAAAAGTTAAAAATGGTAGAGGTGAGAGATTGATTAACATGTGCTGCAGAGTGCCACGCAAATTACTGGCATGATTATCTGGAGAATTCAGTAAGTGTTTGAGAAGAGGTATGGTGTCTTATGCGTGCCTTTCTATCTGGTGTTGGATGTCAATGACAATGGAAATTATCACTTGATGACATTTAAGTTCATTCTTAGGCTCTTAGCAGTTTTGAGTTAGCTTTCCCTGGGGAACATGCCAAACTTGTTACCTGAGGTGGTAGTTTAGAGGAAAAGGTAGTTAGGTATCAAGGAGCAGGGGGAGACTTCTCAGGGCGTATTTTCCCTTGCATAGCTGGGAGTCTACACATGAGACTTAGATATGGGTGATCTAATACAATACATTTTCACTTTGTCCACACAAGCTTGAGAGAGCTTTTGATAACCTTTAGCAGTGCAAAGGTGCCACGATTATGCGGCGCTGAACCTTTAATATGGGTTTTTAAACTGTAACACACCGATCTTTCTTTTTGTTCATTTGAAAAGCAGATGCAAGTTGCCAAGTTGACATAACAGAAAGATTTTCCCAGGGGATGCGAATGTTTTCTCCTGGGTTACACATTAAGAGATGAAAATGTTTTTCTTTCAGAAAGTCTTTGTGGTTTAAATTTAAATGACATCAACTGCAAACAGCCGGAAGCAAAGTTACTTTGACTGTTCCCTTGCCTTGGAAGATCCAGTCACATTAGAAGACTCCCACCAAGGAGAAAGTGTTAAAAACCGTGCCTGGGAAGGAACATGTAAGATACCTGTATGTATCTGCAATAATTATCACTCGACTAAACGTCTTGGAATCAATATTCCCTTTAACCTTCTGAACTACTGTTTTGCATAATTCCCCCCTCCGCTCTCTTCTTACATAAATTCTACGACCATAGATCATGGGATCGTGGCTGCTTCTCTCAGTCTTCCTGTGGATAAGAAAACTCAGAACTGGATGGAGGAGAGTAACTTTCTTTCTTTCTTTCTTTCTTTCTTTCTTTCTTTCTTTCTTTCTTTCTTTCTTTCTTTCTTTCTTTCTTCTTTCCTTCCTTCCTTCCTTCCTTCCTTTCCTTTCCTGCTTGCTGTCTTTCTTTCTTTCTTCCTTTCTTCCTTTCTTCCTTTCTTTCTTTCTGTTTTATGTATTTGGACGCAGTTCGGACTTGTAGTGATCCTCCTGTCGCAGCCTCCCCAGCTCTGGAATTACAGGCGTGCACCCCCATGCCTGGACTCGGTCACCAGGTCAGTATGCTTAATCTGGTGCGGGATGTGGTGCCCGGGATCAAACCCCAGTCCCTGCGCTTGCCTAGGTAGGCACTTAGTCCTCTGAGCTGTCTCCCCAGCCCTCGGTAGGCACTGACATTCTCCTGCTTCTGTAAGCTCATTTTATAGAAGCTGTAATTCATAAGTTAATATATATTTCCTGTTGATTCAGTGTTTTGACTAATGTACAAAACATTTTTTCTTCCTTTATCATGTTTATTATCCTGCTTTAGATCTGGCATGGCACTTGATAGTTTGTATCCTAAGTACAATTTACTAATTTAACATATTCACAGATTACCATGATTTTTATGTGAGATTCTTTGAGGGAGGTTCATCTGTTTTTTGTTGTTATTTGTTTTATTGACTTTTAAAATCTAAACAATACATCAAATCTTAGCACATAACAATTAGCAATTATTTAGTAAATCAGTTAACAAATTGCAAAAATATGACTACTAAGATTGCTAATGTTAAAGTGAAGATTTTCTTTTTTTTGTCTTTTTGAGACAGGGTCTTGCTATGCAGTTGAGGCTGGCCTTGAACTCACTTTTGTAGCCCAGGCTGGTCTCCAACTCACACCAATCCTCCTGCCTCACCCTCCCGAGTGCTGGGATTACAGGCGTGCGCCACCACACCTGGCTAAAGTGAAGATTTTCAAATCTAATTATTCTGTAATTTTCATGCCTTAATCTTATTTCAACAGCTTCTTAAGCAGGATATGGATACACTATGGTACACATTTGGAAAATAGCTTCATCTGTTTTACTCATCTTTAATCTCTTTTTACAAGTGCATTTATAGTAATATTCTCAGACTCTACTGACATATGTCTAAAACATTGGAGCTGTCATAGGGAACGATATCTCTTTTACAAGCTTGCTTTCTGAACTTTTCTTTACCTGAATTCTGTGTGGTTAGGAAATTGCGTTCATCTGATTGCTTTGAAAATGTATTAATTCATTAGGACTTACTTTGAATTATTCTTTACGTATTTTTATTATTTTGATAGTAAAGAAACAACATAGGGCTCACTAGTTCCTAATAACCTTTAGCCTTGTAGGAATCTATATCTATTTCTTTACCAGGGATTTGGCAATAATCAAAATGATTAATACATACATAATAAATATATATTATATGCCCACATGCCTATCTTATATTGAAAGTCGCACAAAGTGTATTTTATGAGGAGGGAAAACTTTTCTACATCATGATAGCAAAAGTAAAATTTATAGCTGGCTACTTCACGAGAATTTGGGTTTTATGGTTTCCCATTAATGCTGATGTTTTACAGCACCCGCCTACGCACTTAGCAGTTGCATGCAGAACACAAATTGGATCGATCCATTTATACACTCTTTATTAGGTACTAGCCTGAGGAAAGTGTTTGGCTGGCTCGTCTGGTGGTTGCTCTGTGACAAACAGCGGAATCATTTGACTTTATCTTAGCCGAGCCATATTCGCTTTCTTAGCCTGTGTCATTTGCTCCTGTCAAGTACCCTGTATGGCTTGCCAGGACTTCTTACTCCTAATGAATACCAATTTTCCATTATTTAAAACCCTATTTTTCACTGTAGGAAAATAATGCTTGGTGATTGGCATTTCTTTAATTTACATAAAATACTTCTTATGAGCAACATCTCCTAATGTGAGTCAAATAGCATTGCACCTAACACCATAGTGAAAATCTGTATTTGTCTGCATTTGCCATTGTGCTACATAAGGTAGGAAAGCCCAAATCATGTTGTATATGACTTTTAGACCATCGAATCAGGTATTGAATAGTAAAGATAAAAATGTTCCTGGGAAATTAATGATATGATTAAATAACCAGAGTTTACTGCTTTGTGAAGATTTTGTGAACCCTGAAAGGCACTGAAGGGCCAGGAAGATGGCTCTGTGGCACAACTGTCTGCCTGGCAAGTACAAGGTCATGAGTTCAAGCCCCGGTCCTGCAAAAAAAAGCTGAGAGGCACCGAAAAAGTTTACAGTGTCTTAGAAAAGCCCAAAGGAAACACACATCACTTGGTTAGAAAGAAAGAGAATTAGAATGATTTGTGTAGTATTCCTGGATGGGAGAGCAAGCAGCTATACTTTCAGCAAAGCTTGAAATGTCATTTTGCTGAGAAGCACAGCCTATTCGATTTCAAAGATTCGGAGGAGGCCATCCAGAATATTTGAAATTCAGTTTTATAAATAGATAAGTGGTAGAAGAAGATGTTGGAAGCAAAGCTGGAAAACAAAGGACCATCCTATAAACTTTGGGGAATAAATGCAAAAGACTGGAGGGAAAGAGAAAGAAGAGATTTAAAAAAGAACAGAGAAAAGAAAAGCGTATGTGTTGAGATGACGGAGAAGATCAGTTAGAGGCACGGCTAGGATTGCAAGCAAACAGTAGCTGGCAGTTTGCCACCTCGTCTTGCGAGCTTCAGTTTGCAGTGAGGCCTTTACAGATGCACCGCACAATTAAAGAGAGTGCTTCATTTGTGCATGGGTGAGAAGAAAGCTCAGAAGGTCTCAGCTCAGGGTAGCCGTTGAGGACTCAGAGGCCTGTGAATGAAACCTGAGTCTATGGTGGAAAGACAGGAGGAGACGCCCAGGAAAGCAGGCTGCTGCTGGTCCTAGAGAATTTGGGAGAGTCAGAGAAACTAGGGGAAGCATGCCTGAGGATTATGAGAGAAAACAAAGAATATTCCCAGAGACACTGGGGCCCAAAGTTCTCACGGCCTCCTCCTTCTTCATCAGACAAGGCTGCCATTTAATCTTGATAGTCAAGCAGCTCAGAGCTTAAAGCTAACTTCCGGGTATGCCTTGGAAGGTGGGGGGAGGGGTTGACCTTGGAGATGCTGTGGCCCTTGGCCCCTTTTTCTCGGTCCTCTTGATCTCTGCTTCCTGCTTTCCAAGACTTAAGGGCTTTCTTCCATGATTTGCTTCTTCCACGATGCTTTGCCATGGAGCCAACAGGTAACGGACCGTCGACCTTTGAGGCAGTGTGTCAGAATCCACTTCCTTACTTGATGTCAGGCACTTTACCCCTGCAGGAGAAAGCCAGCCGGTGTGTCTAGGTGTCCGCTGGGCAGGTAATTGTGGGAGGGGTCCCTCCAGATCCAGTGAGCAATAAACATACTGTAGATTTTAGCCAGTATTGCTCAGGTCTGTGAGAGATTGTCTGGGGGCATACTGAGCCAGAAAACGTGAGCTCTGCTTAGAACTCCTTGCTACACACATCAGGCCCTCCTCTCTGTGTCTGATCAAGAGTCACTTAGCAGGATTTTCTTTGTGGTACTCATCACTTCACATATCTGAGAAATTATCTCTGGTTTGATTTTTTTTTCTCATTCATTTGGTTTGGTTTTGCTACTTCAGAAAGGCTAGGTTGGTGGGCCAGGTTGCCCCACGTCATGGCCCCCTGGGTTTGACTTTAGTGAATGGGATGTCTGGGGTTGTCTTTGATGCAAGCATCCTCTTATTCTCTTTCCCTTCTGTTTGTTTTTCTGTTGTTGTTGTTGTTTGTTGTTTTGTTTTGTTTTAGCTTTATTCCTGGTTTCGTGCTTGAACACTGCCTACAGTGAATTGCTGTCTCAGTTTCTTTTCTCTCATTGCTGGGCCAAATACCCAACACTCAAGGTGAAGGACGGAAAGGTTTATTTAGCTCACAGTTACTGGAGGCTTCAGTCCACGTTTGGCTGGCCCAAGGCTGAGTGGAACAGGGCAGAGAGCATCCAGTTCATGGCGGTGGAACAGCAACAATCACGACAGAGGCAATCAACCAAACTAGGGAGCAGAGAGTAATAACTCTAGTCTGTCTCTCTGTCTCTCTTTAAATTACATCAGGCTCTCTGCCTTAGCCTATCCACCTCAGGCCACACCTATATTTCTCAGCAGTACTCAGAGCATAATCTCATCACTATAGAAACACTTAATCCCAGTGGATCATGCTTCACGTCTCAAACTCTAGAAATCCCCACCCCATGATTCATGAGGCTTTGGCGGGACAACTAGACATAAGCCATAATCGCTGTTTTTTTTTTTTTTTTTTTTTTTTTGATAAGCATTTAAAACCCTTAGGAAATGACTGCTTTTCAGAGGTGCTGCAAGATCCCACTGCCCCAGTTCATTGGGGATTAGAAGTCGCTGCATGCTTGGTGCAGTCCCTGGTCCCATGGTGCTGTCAAACCACATTTTCTGTGACCTTTAAATCATCTGTCTTGGAGTGTCAGATAGAACAGCAGGATTGAGCAATTATGTAACTGGGCTAAAGTGGGGAAATCAGCAGTAACCATGATATCATACACAGCCTAGAAAAGGACAAGCTGGGCTAACCACTGATTTGCTTTGTTTGATGGTATGAATTAGATTTATGGTTATGTAACAAAATCTCTTATATAAAGTAATCAAGTGCTCAATGTCAATTTTACCCTCAAGAAGATTTTAAAGAGGTTAGGGAAAAAAAACAGATAAGGTGTAAAAGAAGATTTCAGAAACAAGGCTAGAAAACAAAGGACCATCGTATATACTTTGGGAAACAAATGCAGAAGACTGGAAGGAAAGAGAAAGAAGAGAAAGACAGAGACAGAGACAGAGAGAGGCATGAGTGAGAGAATCCACTTCTGGGTTTGTCTCTGACGTCACTGGCAGAGACCGCGTGGAGACCGAGTCCATATCTGAGCTCATTTATCCCCGCAACCCAGCAGTCACTCTATGTTGGGGTAGCAGATACCCCTGCACCTGTATTTCCCCTGAACTTTAGGCTGGCTTCTGGCTGACAGGCTGCGACCAGACTTGTTTGGTCTGCAGCCATAAGCATATATTCTGTGGGCCTGCACTCATCTGGGAGCTGCTGGGCGGAGCTAGCAGTGCTGAGTTCTGAGCTCAGTTGGCCCCTCTGCAGGATGGCTCCTGGCCAGTGGCTCTGTCCCACAGGTGCACCAAGACCACAGCACTCACCCCAGCTAGCGCTACTTCATGTTCCCCTGTCCCCTTCTCTGGTAGGTCCCGCTGCTGAAGCCTCAGGGACTGCCAGTAATCACCCCGTGTCTACATATTTGATCTGCTCCTCCCATGCAGTGAGTCTAAACTCACGGAGAAGGCACCTCTGGCTGTGTCCTACTTTTTTCATAGAAGTTTCTTGCTTCACTGTTCCTGTAAGCTTCTTATTCATGTTTTGTGTATTTCCTGTTGTTGAAGATTTAGCTCAGTGGTTCTGTACCTGCCTGACAAGCATGAGGCTCAAACTCTAATTTATACTACAGAAGAAGAGGAAGAAGAAGGAGAAGAAGAAGAAGAAGGAGGAGGAGGAGGAGGAGCATGAGGAGGAGAAAGAGGAGGAGGAGGAGGAGGAGAAGAAGGAGAAGAAGAAGAAGAAGAAGAAGAAGAAGAAGAAGAAGAAGAAGAAGAAGAAGAAGAAGAAGAAGAAGAAGAAGAAGAAGAAGAAGAAGAAGAAGAAGAAGCACAAACCCTACGCATCCTTCCTGGGTCCAGGGGACTACCTTTTCTCCTTCTTGTCTTTCCCACATTGCTATTTTCCAGGTCCTGATTGGCAACTTTCAGTGAGGCTCTCTCCCTATAGCCTACTACTGTGCCATCTTCTTGGAAGCCCCTTTTTGTGCCCTTGTTAAAGTGGACTAATGTGTGAGTCAGGTCAATTTTGCTTTATAGTTTTTATAATAAAGATTTTTATATTTATTTCTAGCATCTAAGCACTGTCAACCATTTCATACCTAAAAGATGATGTAAAGGGGTTTACTAGGAACAGCAGCTTTGAAACAAGCTTCTAGATCTGTTGTG
This sequence comes from Myocastor coypus, assembly GCA_004027025.1. Lineage (NCBI taxonomy): Eukaryota > Metazoa > Chordata > Mammalia > Rodentia > Myocastoridae > Myocastor > Myocastor coypus. The sequence goes on from PVJA010007641.1 coordinate 44,909, forward strand.
TAACGTAACACATCAGTAACTTTGGTATGCAAATTGTCAATATTTGTCATGCATGTTTATATCGATGAGTATGTGAGAGACAGAGAGAAGATATTACAGTCTGTGCACAATTAACTAGTTGGCATAGAAGTTGTCAAGAGTAGAGATTCAGTTAAAAGGATCAAATAAAATCACCAAGTCCAAAACTCTGAATGCATAATCAGTACTGAGGAAAACAATGAAAGCAAAATCATTTCCTTTCCCAGAAAACCTTTCTGCATAGGTAGCAGAATAAACATTAAAGCAGAGTTCTGAGACCTACTACCTAGGTGTGGTTTCCAGGTAAATGACAGGTCGTCAAAGAGGACGACTACCAACACCATTGTTGTCGTCGTCGTCGTTATCGTCAAACATTGCTGATTTCAAACTTACTTGATAAGTAGGGAAACACCCTATATTAAATATTTTGCTGTTTTCAGAATACAGATGAACTTCTTATATCTTAATGAGGGCATGGTCTTGCCCAATTTGAAATAAAATTTCCAGGAACCTGGGCTCCTGTGGCGCGACGGAGCTTGTCAGATCAGAACGCTCAGTCTCCTAGTGACATTTCAAAGATGCCAGTCCCCGGCTCCCGAGAAAAACATTTCTGGCTCATAAAGATAACAAAAGGCCAGTCTGGTTTGGGAAGGAATTAATATACATTTCAAAACAGAGGAAATATTTTCTGCTATACACACTAAAAGTTTAATATTCTGAGGCAAGGAAGAAGAAAGAAGGACGGGAGACTTTCCTGTTTCTTTCAAAAGGGACAAATTGATGTTTATTTTTATTTGTATTTGCTTTTATATGAAGCAGTTTTAAGAAAACAAATTACGCTGAATGTCAGGTCATGGACTCCAAAATGTTGCTAAGATTTTTGTTCAAAATATTATGGTCTGTAGAGATAGCTGTTTATGTAAAACAGCAGTATTTCCACAGCATTTCCTTCAAGAATTATTATGTCCAGGTAACTGTACTGTAAATAATATGAACAATCTAATGTTGGGAGATTAGAGTTTACCTAATTTTGCAACTGTCATACCTGATAAAAGCAAACTGACAAATTAAATCCTTTGTATCTATTTAAAGAGCAAAGTAAAATGTCTTTCTTAAGTTAAAAAAAAAAAAAAAGTGAGCCAGCCAGCCTGATAGCTCAGCAGACTAAAGTGCCTGCATAGGCAGAGCGAAGCAGCCAGGGTTCAATCCCCTACATGCAGGGCTGACCCGGCCAGTAGGGCACACTGAGGCTTTGACTGAGACTGGGCGTGGCAGTGCGTGCTTGTAATCCCAGTGCTGGGGAGGCTGAAATCAGGAGGATCACTATAAGTCTGATCTGTGTAGTCAGACCCTATTGACTCTGTGTAGATACAAAAAAAAAAAAGAGTAAGGGAAGGAAAGGAAAAGAAGACAGAAGAGAGGAGAGGGCAGAGCGAGAGAGAGAGAGAGAGAGAGAGAGAGAGAGAGAGAGAGAGAAATTAGGAAAGGGGCGTGGAGGAGGCAGCTCCAGCGACACACTGCTCGACTCACACACATACACATATGTGGTTAGATTCTATTCTAACCACAAAACAAATGAGATTACACACATGCATGAGGGTGGAAAGGAGCAGCGTGTGGTGCCTGGGATAGAACCCTGGTCCCTGAGCTTGCCTAAGTAGGCTCTTAGTCCTCTGGGCTTTATGTATCTTAGCACAGGGTCCACAGGGTCTCACTATGTAAATCAGACTCAAAGTGATTTTTTTTTTTTGTTTTCCCTCCCAAGTGCTGGGATTACAGGCACCTGCCACAAAGCCCAGTTTCAGTCACTGTCTCAGTGTGGGCCCCTGGGCAGGGCTGGCACAGTACGCTGGGGATTGAACACAGGACACTGTGCTCTGCCTACACAGGCGCTTTAGTCTGCTGAGCTATCTGGCTGGTCCTTTTCACCAAGGAGGGTGAGAGGAGAAAAAATAAAAAGGAAAGGAACAGGAAGACAAGAGAATAAATCTGATAAAGCTTTTCTATTTTTATTAAATTTTAGCACACCTACATAAAGCTACAAATGATATTGTTAACCATAAATAATATGAATTCTTGACATAAAATTTCAAGAATCTATCACACTACTTATAAGGAATAAATAGCTTATAAATTTCAGTATGCTTATTTCTGTAATTTACAGGGAGAAAGAAGGAATTTCTGTCTTTGTTTACTGTTAAAATACAAATTGCATCCAAAGGTTTAGTAGTTCAGGAAGATGAGTCACATTAAAGATCGTCCACAGAAATATAATTAGATAACTGTACCAGCCCTACTAGGTACACTGCAAGAACAAAGATGGCGGCAACATCTCACCTTCTGGTACATTTATAAGCTCTTATTTGGCTTACAAAAAGAGGAGATTTTACTATGCATTTAAAAATATTTCAAATGATAACTATTATGAATTTAGGGGGATGATGTATGTATTACCATCATTATGTCATGTCCTTATAGCCAGAACCGAAACCTACTTTCTAGTTTTTCTAAATTAGTTGTCATGGGGTGGGTGGGCAAATAGCTCTGTGGCCTAAGTGCCTGTATGGCAAGTGCAAGGTCCCCAGTTTGATCTCTAGTACTGCAGTCCATGCCAGCACTGAAGATCCGGAACCAGGTGTGGTGGCATATGCCTATAATCCCAGCACTGTGGAGGCTGACACAGGAGTCAGAGCTGTAAACAAAACAAAACAAAGACAAACTGAAACAAAACTAAGTACATAAGTAAACTAGTTGCCACATACTGAGACATTTTATTTCGCATAACTGTTTTCACGAAACTTTGGGTATTTTGAAGAGAAGGATGTACCTTCAAATCGTGAGCCATTCCAAAATTCTAAATTGTTTTTTAATGGCCGGCTCAGCCTGTCCTGGGGTGCAACTGGTGCAGCATGTGATGCCGGGGATCAAGCTGTGGTTCCTGTCGTTGCCTAAGCCTTCCTGAGAAGGCACTTTAGACCACTGAACCATCTGCCCGGCCCCCAAGTAAGCTTTATAAGCCTGCTTCTTGGTGCAAAGAGTTCTCTGTAAAAGTTACTGCTTTACTACTAAACTGCAGCGAACTCTAAATGTAAGTGCAGATGATTTATTCATTGTTTCTGTAGCTACTACATTTAATCTCCAGATTTCAGCTTATGTATCGTCTGCTGTGGAGAATAAGTAACTTTCTCTTGAATCTCTGACACTTGTTAGCTTCTCATATTGTTTATTCCTCATGTCAAACTCACAAAGACTTGCACTCCTACATGAGACGGAATCTGAACAAAAAAATCACGAGGTTGTGCGATTCCTTTCAGGATATTCTGAGCCCAGTGTACCGTCTGCTTTTCCAGAGGCATGCTAGCATAACTGGGGTGCAGTCTTGGTTACCACAAAACTGGGATTTCCCCACTAGTTCTCTTCTCCTGCTCTGCCAATTATCCTGTTCTGAGTGATTACGTGCAGTGAGATTCAACTTGGTCTGAAGAAGAGGGAAAAGAGGTAAAGCGCTATTTAGCTCCAAATGCCATACGACTTAACCTACAAGCACAGGCACGAGGCGGGGGCAAATATGCTCAGTGTGAACATAGACCCAGTATAGCCAAATATATTCCAAATGGAAAAATATTTTTAATCAATAAAATCAGCATAGGGCCAGAAAGATAGCTCAGTGGAATAAGCGCTTGCCTGGCAAGAGCAGGATCCTGAGTTCAATCCCCGGTTCTGCCATAAACAAACAAACAAACAAACAAATAAATAAATAAATAGAGAAATAAATAAATAAATAGAGAAATAAATAAACAAATAAAGTCCGCATAACATTTTTATTTTGACCCAAGCTCAAACTCAGTTTCTTGAACAACCCAGGCAGACATTTCTGCCCTTGAGCTACATCCCTGGCCCTCAGAATAAAACATTTGTTAGAAATAAGATTGTTCAGTAAGAAACACAGTCTTAAGTTACAAATGTTAGTTAAAAAAAGAAAAAGCAATGCCAGTTACTAGTACAAATCTGGCCAATTCTTAGAATTCATTCAATGTTTAGAATGTCGGGGAAAATGGAGACACGTGATCAGTGACATGCAAATATTCAGAATCTCATGCCAGTGCCTAGAGGAAATATTTAAAATTGTTGAAGTCTCATCCTACAGATGCAGTAGACATTCTGAAAAGGAAACTGCTCAAAAGCAAAGAATAACTGGGATGAGGGAAACACAAGAAGGAAGTTCCATGGTACTTGTACTATTGATTTCCATTTGTTTACTGAAAGGAAAACTTAAACTTTCTGATCAAATTTGCGTGTTCATATCTGGCAATCTGAATAACTATTTTGAAGATACCAATATGTAATAGAACAATAACCATTGAATTCCTATCATCCATCTTGTTTTTTGAAATTCTGTATGTTTCTAATACTTGTGGTATTTTTCATTCTCTTGAAAATAAAAAAAAAGTCTGATGCAATGAGCTACCATGAGTGTATCACGTATCACGCAGTGCACTATCACATATTTAGCACTTGCTACATGAAGCAGGCATGCAGTGTGGGGCAGGTCCCACAGGCAGCCTGTGCTGCCTCGGATAACGTTCTGGGTCATGGACCAGAGGCCTGCAAGGTCAGCAGTTTGGAGTGCATCACAGAGCAGGAAATGACTGTGGAAGATGCAGCTGCACAGGCAGTGACCTTGCTATTTGGATCGTACACTGTGGTGCAGTCTGCGGTTTAGGAAACACCCACGGGGAAATCTGACACATGGAATTTGTGCCAAATGAATAAACCTCAACGGATTCTCCTGTTTTTCTGTAGCTGTGTGATGCTGTGTGCGGTAGAGAGTGATTTGCCTGTTAACCAACAATTCCTAGCATCAACAGGGCCTGGAAAAGTAGGGTGAGGCCCTGCCTGCAAGACATGGACTGGGAAGTGCCCGTTCTCATGCACTCTTTCCTCTCTCTGAGTCTGACAGAGTAGCTGAGCTGGGCAGGCACTGCAATCATCTCTCCTAAGGTAAGGGTGTAGCATGAGGGACCAAGCGCTTAGTAATGTCATAAGGCACCAGTAGGTGGCCCAAACTTCCTTGTTCATTCACAAATGACCCTCACACCCATGGAATAGCTGTATAACTGGTGCTGTAAATTATGGAGCCTGAGAACAGTCCTGAGATTGAATAAAACATAATGCCTTTGAAATTCGGTTGCAGAATTGCTGGGAAAGACAGATTTAATGACAAAAAAAAAAAAAATGAGCGGAGCCCCAAGCCCTGAAACTAGAAGTCCTTTGCTTGGTGATAAAGAAGTACATTGATGGTAGTAGACTGTTGGGTCACAGGCTGAGTCGTGTACATGCCACGCACCTCTTAAGAATGTTGGCAGCTCTGCCCTGTGTGAAATGCCAAGACGGGGCGAACACTTTCTGAAGATATTGTTCACGACCAGGTTGGAGTACGATTCCCAATGGAAGGGATGCAGATCTAGGACCCACAGAGTAGGAAGGTTTTCCTTTCAGTCCTGTTCACCTCCCCAAATCCATGGCCTGATCACCAATTTTTAAGGAGTGAAAAAGAAAGAAGCCTATTGGCTCTTGACTGATGTTCTGTGGTTCTAACCTGCGAATGAGGTAGGAGGTAGTGAGAAGAGCAGCCTTCTGGGCTATGCTAATGGACTCTGATCAATCAGACCAGATAAAGGTCCTTCCAGCTGGAGCTGAGACAAATCGGTTGGTACTTGGCGGTCCTTGCTTTCTCCTCATCAATGAGGGCAGCACATGGAGAAGCGTAATGTGTAGCACAGGCCTGTTTCATACAGGCTCAGATTCTTTGGGGTTGAGGGGTTCTGCTCCAATAAGGAAGAATGCTGGCTCAGGATCAGAACTGCTGCTGACAGGAATATGGGGCAAAAAATGGGCAGAATTATGGTGATGACGAAACTGGCTATAATTCTTACCATGATCCTTGTTTGTAAGAAAAGGCAACAGAATCTTTGAAGACCCCTGTAAATACACGTGAAAAGCTGGGTCCGGAACTCAGAGGGGCAGATCACAGTGGGTATGAACTTGCACCACCTGTAGCCCACGTCATGAAAATACTTTCTCTGGCTACTCCTACGCATATCATCAGAAAACATTCAGCTCACAGTTTGCTTTAGTTCCAGAGCTTCCAGGGATTCAGCCCCGATGTTCGCCGCTTTGCTTCAGAGCTGTTTTGTTGTTCCTCTGCCATGTTTGCTTTCTTCTGAGTTTTTAGGTGTGGATTTCAGGGACAGTTATTAAGCAGATAGCCCACACATAGAACTTTATTTCATTGGTTACATCCAAGAGAGGTAAAACACTGTTAATCTCTGCAATGGGATAAAGTGTTAGTATTTTCTGTTAAGTGAATTAGGAAGGACTGAATACCTTTAGACTGTAAAAAAAAAAAAATCATAAGAAGAATCCTATTTCAGAAACATCAAGGGCAAGTCAAAGAGCTCAGCATATTAAAGCATTTGCAAGCATTTGCAGAGGCTGAGGGGTTGATCCCTGGGCCTGCCGTGCCAGCCTCGCCCTTGGGACTCTCTGAGAAGATAATTGAGACTTGGCGAGGTAGCGCGTGCCTATAATCCCAGCTCTTGGGAGACTGTAAACAGGAGGATCACTACGAGTCCAATCTAGTACTGAAACCTTGAACACCTGTAGACCCTTGGCTAAAATACAAAAATAAATACACAAAGAAATAAAACAAAATTAAGAAACATCATTCCCTGTGCTCCTCAGTGAATAGAAAAAAATGATCAGACTGGATCAGAGAAGAATAGCTATGAGATTAATCCCTGCGAGTTTACTGCTCTAGTGTGAATGAGAGCACTTTCTGGCCTAGTTTTGGTTATTGTCATTTGAGATACAGAATAGTATAAATGGAGATCTAATTTTTGTCATATAAATGCCTATGGAAAAAGAATTGGTGGCACATTTAGGAAGAAGATGTAGATTAAAAGAAAGTTAAAATAATCCATTGAATGGTAAGGAAATAAACAAAGGAGTTGCAAAATAAATTCCAGAAAGGTTAAACCCAGAAGAAAGCCCTGCAGCCTGGGGCAAATGAGGATGCCTGAAAGCCCAGTGGGGCCGTCACTCATAGGATTTGGCTTGAGCCTCGCGCTTGTGGTCATCTTCTGTCGAATCCTACCCTAGTATCTGACTCCTTCTCTTGTGTGTAGGCAAGCGGTCTTTTCAGGTATGGGTGAAGCCCTGGGCCTCTTCTCTCCGTGAAGATTTTACATCACAAAAGTTAGCTCCTTCACAGTGTGTCTGAGCTCAACGAGGCTTTTCCTTTCCTCTCATCTTGACTTACTCCACGGTTTTGGTTGGTAGTTTGAAGGACAGGAACTGGTTGCTGACTTTTTTGTCTGAGTCAGCAAATGAACTGGTGTGGGCTTACAAAGCATAACATTACAAAGGCATTTTATATGATAAGCAAATTTTTAGTTATTTCAGACATGACAGGAACAAAAATATCAATATAAATTATTAACGTTAATATTAGTTGAATATTACTCATATCAACTAAGAATATATTTTGAAATAAAGGCACTTGGATAAATATGTCTTTCAATGAGTGACTGATAATAATTATGATAAATGTGGCTTGTTATAATCAGGGATAGAGATAAAGATTCAAGAGAGATAAGCAATGTTTTTCTTATATTTAGCAATTTTGTTAATATATACTTTTGCTATAATAATGCTGAAACAAAACCAAAATACCAGAAACTTACAAATAATAATAGACATAGATTTGCAGTGGAGAACTGAGTTGGAAGATTCCCTTCATGTTTGTATGACGAATTCCCATGCCAAAGTTGACTGTCTTACAATGAATCTACAGCCATGTTGATTAGCAGTTGGTCCACGACTTCATTTAGGTTTTTTCAACTGCATGAAAGCTGCCTTCAGCTATTTATTTTTCAGTGCCTACCACAGATCAGACTCTGTAAATGTCACATTTGTCGCATAGCTATAGTGCCTGTTTTTATCTTTCTATCCTGACTTTCCTTAATTAGATGTAATCCCTGCATAGCAGACAGGAGCACTCCGGGAGCTGGTCAGCCCACTTTCTTCTCCGTGTGCTACAAAGAAAGCACATGTTATTACTTCATAACCTTGTGAACCTCATGTTGGTTTCTTAGTAAGATCATTGCACCAGGAGTCTCCAAACTAAATTTTCACACTTTTGCTTTCTGTAATTCCTCAGTGACTAGTAGAGAAGAAAGTCTTTGAAATTATATAAGTAATTGCTTTCCATGAAGCTCATTTTTAAGCAAAAATTATTAAGTCAATCTGTCACAGGTGTAAGAAGTTGAGTAAAAAGGAATGTTTTTGGTAAAACAGTGAAGCTGTGGTGTATTTATTTTTTTTTAACATTTTATTTATTTTTTTTTAATTGATTTTTTTTTTCTTGTTTCAGAACCTTTATTTGTTTATTCACTCATTTTTATGGCCGGCTCAGCCCGTCCCGAGGGCAGGGCTGGCACAGCATGTGGTGCCGGGGATCGAACCGTGGTCCCTGAAGCCGCCCAAGCTTTCCCAAGGAGGCGCTTTAGACCACTGAGCCATCCCGCCGGGCCCGCGAAGCTGTGGTTTAAATAACATGAATGTTGCCATTGGATGCAGACACCACTGCAGAGTTAAGTACTGATGAAAACTTGAAGATATATATATACATATGCAGGCTGAAGCTCTAAGCTGCTTGGTCCCCACATCGTCCACCCTCCAGGGGATTCCTGCATCTCCATCAGGATCTGGCCCTGCATCACTGATCCCTCTCATTCCACTGCTTCCAGCCACTGGAAACTTTACCTTTCACTCCTTTCCTCCAGAGAGCCCTGCAGAAAACTCAAGACATGTGACTTGCAGTAGGAGGCCACAGAAACTAGAGTATGATGTTGGCGGTGACAGCGCCAAAAGATGTAGTCACTCAAGCAGATTGGGACTTTATGTTGCTTCCACTTTGTCGGTGTCTTAGTTACTTTTTTACTCTTTGCTGGGACAAATACCCGACACTCAAAATGAAGGAAGGAAAGGTTTATTTAGCTCACAGTTTGTGGAAGTTTCAGTCCATATTCGGCTGGCCCAAGGCTGAGTGGAACAGAGCAGAGAGCATCCAGTTCATGGCGGCGGAACAGCAGCAAAATGGTGGCAGAGGCAGCCAACCAAACATCACAGCAGAGCAACAGCTACAGCTTGAATCTGTCTCTCTGTTGCTCTTTATATTACATTCAGGCACTCCACCTTAGGTTACACTCATAATCCCAGAAGTACTGAGACCCATAATTCCATCAGGACTAAAACCCATAATCCCAGGGATCATGGATCAAGTCTCAAACTCTAGAAGTGCCCACCCAATTACTACATGAGGCTTTGGGGGACAACTAGACATAAACCATAACAGTCCGGTTCTGTGCAGGCTGTAAGGAGGTTGGACAGATCAGCCTCTCCTCCCTCGGGTTGGTGGCCTCTGCGCCAGTCATCTCTGAAACAACCACAGACACACTCAGAAGTGTGCCTTATGTGTCTGCTTAATCCAGTGAAGCTGGCATGTGATAAGAGGTCACACGGGCTCAGTCTCTTGTTTCAAGACGATCCCAAGAATGTTGCATCCTCTGAAGGAGAGAAACACATCCAAGAAGAGCAAAAGAGCTGGGCAGATTGCACACTGTTTAAAGATAATTTATATCCACTCATGAGCATGGAGATACCATGGCTCTTCACCTCTTAAAAGACCCTTTTGCACACGTGTGTTTGTGTGTGTGTGTGTGTGTGTGTGTGTGTGTGTGTGTGTGTGTGTGGTACAGGATCTCACTATGCAGCTTAGACTCGTACTGATGCAGAGAAATGCAGGTTGCTGCCTCCTGGTTGGGAGCCAGGTCCATATCTGCTCTGACTTATCACTTGAATCCTGTTTAACATGTTATTTAGAAGCTTTCATTCCCAATCTGCTTTTGGGAGGATGGGGCAGACTCTTGCTATTTAGTCCAGGCTGGCCTTGCACTCAGAGCAATCCTCCTGCCTCAGCATCCCTAGTGCTGAAGTGACAGGCATGGGCCACCATGCCAGGCCTGAAGCTGCTTTTCTTACTTAACTCTTGTCCATGACCCCATCTCATTGGACCCAGCACGCCAAGTCTCGGTCTTATCCACCATAACAAAGAGGGTTTTATCTCAGAGGTGCGAGGATAACTCAATGAGTATAAATCAATAAAGTTTTTACGTGAATTGTATTTTTATTCTCTGTCCTAATTCAATAGAGATTCAATATTCAGTCTAATTCAATATTCCATAATGATAAGAATTTCTGCAGAGCTGGTATGGTATAGAATGAATTTATCTCAAAAGAATAAACAGATATGCAATAAACTTACAGGTAAAAAAAATTATTGAATGTAACAAGTTGGGAATTTTTTTTCCTTAAAATCTGGAACAAGATAAAAGAAACCATCTAACTCTGCCTAACTCTGCTTCTCTTCACTTATAGTACCAGCAATTCTAGCCAGAGTGAACAGGGGGAAGGTATTTAAATAGAAAAATGTTTAAGTAACTTTTTTTTTTCTTTTTACCAACATAAACTTGCTTGTAGAAACCCTAAATAGCTGACCTAAAACGCTAAACCTAACTCAGGAATTTGGAAAAATGGCAGGATATGGGTGTTCATTTTTGATTTCTCTGATACAGCGTTTCATAATTTTAAGGGACTGCAATATCCAGCAGAAAAACCTGATTGCTTTAAAATAGAAAGTATTTATGTAAAAATACAACTGCTACACCAAGAAATTAAATTAAAACAGAGAGAAGAAATGGTTTTAGAGGGGCAAAAGAATGGGGGTGGTTAAATCCTCTTAGCTGAATAAAAAGTTGTGTCTATCAGAGCATGATTTTTAGGCAAAAACATTAAAACAAAATAGAGATAATGGATGTTAGCCCTGTCCGGCATGGATTCCAGAAAGCACGGCAGCGGTATTTCAACCAAAAGACAGAAGAGGGAGACACCGGGAGGGAGACCCTCCCCCGCCGCAGGATGACGCCCATTGTGAAGTGCGGGCGAGAAGATTCCCTTTAGGTCCGCAGGGACTCCCACGCCCACTTGCGGTCTCAGCTCAGCCCAGGGCACGTAGATTCCGCAGTTTAGAAATGAAGGCATGGATTCTTTCCAGCCAATCGCAGCAAGAGAACGACCGGTATACTGGAAGCAGCAGGTGACTGGTGAAAGTTGACAAGTTTGTAATTTTGTTAAGAGGTGTGGGGGGGGGGGAAAGAATCAGTTTCTATTACTCAACTTCTCATGGCATCTTTAGTCTATTCCCATCAAATCCTATTGATAAGTATAATAATCACAGCTTGCACGCTCAGATTTTTCATATGGTGGTTGTTCAGTTGGGCGTGCAGCCTGGTGCCACACTTTTTATTTATTTATTTATTTTTTTTCTTGTTTCAGAACCTTTATTTGTTTATTCATTCATTTTATATGGCTGGCTCAGCCTGCCACGAGGGCAGGGCTGGAGCAGCATGTGGTGCCCGGGATTGAACCGCAGTCCCTGAAGCCTCCCAAGCTTTCCCACGCAGGCGCTTTAGACCACTGAGCCATCCCGCCGGGCCCAAGCCATCCCGCCGGGCCCTGCCACACTTTTATGTTTGAATCTAACTACATTTTCATAATTTATACTTTGCATGTTACCAAAATCTCTAATTAGATGAACACGTTGCTTTGACTCCTGCTTATTCTCGCTTGTGGTACGTAAGGGAAAATACTGTTTTTCCAGTTAAATTGTTCCACATAGTTAAGACTCCCTTCTAACCAGTGAGCATTTCAGCTTTCCCCCTTTTTTTCCTGAAAATTATTGTGCATTCTTTTCTTTAAGGTCCACAAATACCCCATCTTGTGAAATGAATGGCCTGAAAAGTGCATTAAACATAGACTTTGAACAAAGGAAAACACACTGAAATGCTTTAAATTTAATAATTACTTTCCTCAATTGTCTAAATCTTTCCTTTGTGGAAGCCAGTTGCACATATTTCATCCATAATGGCTCCATGAATGAATATTCTTTTAAACATATATGGCTGTAATCTACTATAACTGTATAACAATATGCCTTTATTTCCTTTGTGACAAATGAAATTTTTTAATACAGAGTTACTAATTGTGAATTGAATTACTCAATATGAACACCAAAAAAGAAAATGTATTGCCATATTATGTAACATCTGTTAAAGATTTCAGTTTACCTAATTAATGAAATTGTAAAATGAGCCAATCAGTCTTCTGTCACCGTTAATCTATGTAATACTTACATTGCAGTTAATAACTGCTACAGATTCCTGAAAACAACTTTATGCTAATGTTGTGTCTCTGTTACCACATTTTTGTGTATTAATTATGCAGTATTTCTTCAGTATCAACTTATATAAAATTAATTATACGTATCAGTGTTTGTGCGCATATTCTAACCAAGTAAATATTTTTCCCATAAAGCATTAGTATTAGATAAAATCATGATACGCAATGTCACCCGTTGCATTGTGTACATACTGTGTCATATACTTTATGCTAAGCTGAGCTTCTCTCCCTGAGTTACTCGTAGAAATCTTTCGTATTCTAGCAAACTTCTAATGTTATATTTGATCCGCCTTAACCATCACTACAGAAAGAACACAATTTATGAAGCACTTGCTGATTTTCTTTTGTAAACCTGAACGCACAGCACTATGCTATCAAGCACAGGCATCTGTAATTTAGGAGTGCTCCCTGCTGCAGGAGACAGCGGGCAGAACTGAGCGCAGAAGTTATGAGTTTGTCCTTCGATTCTGTGAAGAACGGGTACAGAATGCCCGAGACTCAGTCCGCCTCCTAAGGCAAAGGACTCAGGTGAGCTGAGGATGGATTAGCTAGTAGAATCTGTGCGGGTTTCAAGATTGGCACCGGGTTATCTTGTGAACCTGCTTTTGAATGCATAGCTTGTAGTTGGTTAGCTCCTGCTTTGAACGCTGAGGACAGCGGCAACCTGGCAGAGCCGGCTGACCCGAAGCGGCCTAGACCGCTCCGCGGGACCCAGGCTGCCCCCTGATGAACATGGATAACTTCCTGGATCCTGACGTCAGGTCGCTGGGCAGCGCACTTAGCAACTAAGGGTCCTCTGCCGTCTGCTGCAATGAGCGACGGCTGCTTCTGACCACGGATACCCTTCCTCTGCGCAGGAGTTGTCGACATAGCCGTAAAGGGGTCCCACTTTCTGACGGCTTCCTGTTCACGCAGTTTGCACTGGGTCGTTTATTCATGCATCGGATTACAATCATTTATGGTTGGAGTTTCTTTAAGCTCTCATATTTATTAACTTTCGCTAAGATAGTTGTCTCAGTGTGCATTTCTGGGCTATTTTGATATGTTCTGGAGCTTATCACAGGTTTGCATTAATCAGTGACATAGATTATTTTAATAAAGCATTCAGATAACAAGACTGGATTTGAAAAACACCATGACAAATTTTCTGAGATTATAATTATAAAGCTGAGTCCACTGATCTCAAAATTTTTAAAACATGACTTTCAAAGACTCTTTTTAAGGTTTTTTATGAGTAAAATTGTAACTGTGAAGTATGCAGTTTTATAAAATATTACAACTTCATAGAGATCTAAATCTGAAAGTTTTGGTATTACATGTTTGCATTACAGAGAAACGACAGTCTAGTGTGTCTTTGACGCTTTTTTGCTGATTTCCTTCCAGAACATGTCTTTTGTTCTCCGTTGATGAAATTAAAGGATACTTGGTTTTGGAATTTCCTGAGTCAGAGTCTTGCTATCTAGCACAGGCTGGCCTTAAACTCCCTACACAGTTCAGCTTGGTCTTGAGCTCCTGAGGATGCTCTGCCTTGGCCTCTCAGGCACCTCTATGCCTGTTCAGGACATGGAATGTGACCAAACCTCCCTCCGTTGCATCTCCCTGCAGATGCTGCAAAGACAACTTGCTTCATCCTCCAGAGACTGCGGCTGCACCCTTCCTTTGTGTATGAGAAACTGTGACATTTGACTTCCCTTAAATAAATGGGTTT
>PVJA010007642.1:0-42593 GCA_004027025.1 Myocastor coypus
AATTACCATAGACCCTGCTTGCTCGCCTTGCTCACGCAGTCTACAAATACTTTCAATTCCCTTTCTCCTCCCTGCCCCAGATTCACGCACGACCAGGGTCCGGCATTAAGTTTCCTTCTTCACTGCGCAAGATCTACTTCTCGCTCTTTCTGTCTCTTCGCTTTGATTCCTGCAGGGCCAACTTCCCCCACTTCCTTCTGTGGGTTACTTGATCATCACACCTTGTCCCCTAAAGGCCACCTCAAGGAAGCCTTCCCCGGGTGTCAGGGGAGACGAGCCCTTTCTGTTGTACACCTTGCTTCACTGTGTCTCCTTGAGAGCCCCCAGCACAATAATAGATTTTGTGCCCTGCAGGGTAATTCATTCAGCTTTGCTCTTCATTACCATCTTGGCACTCAGTGCGAAGCTAATGACCATGGCATTTATATATGTTTTGGTGCCTTTTCTCTCTTTGCTGGGACAGAATACCTGACGCTCAAAATTCAAGAAAGGAAAGATTTATATATCACAGTTGGTGGAAGTTTCGGTCCATAATCCTCTGGCTCCAAGGCAGGGTGGCATATGGCAGAGGGGCAATAGCTCAAGGTGGTAGAAGGTAGCAAAAACAGGAAAGCAGGGAGGGGGAAGAGGCAAGCCTCTTTTCCTCCCTTGTGTTGTATGAAGAATATCCCCCCTGGGGTACTCAAACCACCACCGAGCTCTCCTCTTGCACAGGCTCAGGATGCTTACAAAGCGAGGACCCAGGCCCCCTGAGGAGTCACTTAGTTAACCTTCTACATTTCTCAAATTAACACAGTGAAGAACATCCTCGAGTGGTAAGGGCACTCGGGGCAAGTCCTCTACACCCTAGGATGTAGGCCTGTTGAATGACTTCACTGTGCTTTAGACTTCTCAACGTGACACCATGTAACAACTGTTGAATAAATGGAGATTTCAAATGCTAGCATGCAGTTAGGATTTTGGAAAAGTTGGTTGCACTTGTTTTAAGAAAGAGAAAGTAAAAAAAAAAAAAAAAAAAAACAGAAGCATGATGCTTCTGTTGCTGAATTCTATTACTCTATGGATTTGCTTGTTTTGAGACCAAGAACTGAACTCAAGACCTTGTGCTTGCCAGGCAGGGTCTGTCACTAAGCCAAATCCCTGGCCTTCTTATGTTACTACAGACGGCTAGAATAGCAAGAGGGTAGATCTGTTTTGAGCAATAGTGGAGTAGATGTGCCGATCTTTACTTATGAGTACTTAGAAGGCTGTGATAGGCTATAGTTTCTTTCTAATGAAGCTTGAAATGGAAGTTTGTGGAAGGCAGGATTTTTTTTTTCTTGTTACCATTTAAAATGCTTTTAAGCATTCTATAGAGTTGGTGAGAAAGAAGATATAAGGAAAAGCTATGTCACCATAGGATGGAGAATACACCCAGGACATATTCTCCACTACCTCCAAGGAAGCCACGTAGAGCTAACCTTGTGAGTGATCTTCACCCAGAAAAGGAAGATGATAGCCCAACGCCATGCAGTTTGGTAGTATTTTAAAAAATTCTCAATGTTTCCCAGAAAACTAAGAAAGTATACAGGAAATTACATTAAGTACGCCAGGCCTACATAAACTTTCAAAATGGAATAAATACATTCATACTAGACATACACATCTTCTAGAACTTATGCCATACAGAAAATTCAGTACCAGATATTTAAGTGGCAAGAGACAGTCTTTCCTGTAGATAGATGCAATTTCGTATACTTCTACTTTTTTAAAAAGAATTTCTAGGCTTTCAATTCATTGTAGCCAATTCTAACTATGAATTCCAAATTTCTAGTAGGACAATCACCTATAAACAAAAGAATGTTAACGAGTTTTCACCTCCAAACACCCAGAGGTACAAATCTGTATTAAGAATTAATGACCTAACAGCTTATACTTAAAGAAAGGACTCTGGAATAGGCGACATTGAAAAATCAGAGTCTCAAGTAGGAAAACTTACTATTTCCCCCTTTGTGTCATAAAATTCACTGACCTGATTTATTTGCTTCATACTGATCCGAGGAAAAAATGTATTAGTCTTTCAGGCATAAATTCATTCTTGGCAAACTTTTATGATAAAATTAGAAAGCCTGGCCAGAAACACACTTTAAGTTACTTAAAAGACACTGAATTAATGCCAGAGTCAAATTGTAAAGAAGGGAGAAGCTATTTCCATGTTCACTTTCACACATTGTCTCCAACGCCTCCTGTGAGGCTGAGGGAGTGCCTCACCTAACCAAGCATATCTAGTGGTAGGTGCTATAAACACACTTGAATAGATATTTCCTAGCAGTGCAACTGTATCTTTATTTCTTAAAGACTTCTCTATTTCATGTAAAAGTTAACGCTCGGTTTTCTGCGTCATTTACACTTGACAGCTGGCCATGCCAGAGAAGCTCTGTTTGAGATGTCGCGAATCTCTTTCTTCCCTTCCTTTGAATTGAGAAGCAATGTTATGACAGCAGGAGACAGAATCCCAAAGCTGAAAAGATCAAGTTGCATTTGAAACTCAGAGCCTTCAGGGTTTAAATAGATTCCAAATTTGGAAACTTGCATTCTCCCAACCTCAGAGAGTTATGATACCAACACACAGGAAAACAATTCATTGTGTCATCTTTTATTTTCTACTGAACAAATCATCTTCCCTCTTGTGGACAGGTACTTGTATAAAAGAGCTAAATGTATTCTATCTTTGCCTTCAGAAAGAGACAATTCCATTGTCTACTCCAATGTGCAACATTAGTCCGACTCTAAATTGCCTCTTGGAAATCATATCTTTGATGAAAGAAGATCTAATCTAATCTAATCAGGCCAGCTTTACCTTGAAAATATAGAATATATCTGGATATAAGTAATACATTTCTTCAAATTTTCATGTAAATATTTAGTGTCACAGAGAAAGAAAATCACTTTGTGGATGACACAGGTTGCATACTGATGTTAAATAGACCTGCATAACTACTTCTGAGTGTGTTCCCAAGTAGCATTCTTTAATAGCACTTTGTCCCTCCAGTCCTTCGCAGAGCTAGAAGCCATTTCAGGCACATCATTAAACAAGAAGGTCCAGAAAGATCTTAAATCTTCAATAAATCTTTATCACACCCACAGCTCTACACACCACCAGAGTATATATTTAAAAGTTTTCATGACAGATTTGACCTAGTACTTCTTGCCCTCCCGGTGTTTTATGCAGTCACTGACAGAAGTGTGTAAAAAAATCAATTTATGTTCAATAAGGTAAATGTCAATGACATCTTTAAACATGAGAAGTCCATGGAATCGTTTATTTCCAGCCATTCAAATTTTGATAGCTGGTGACCTTAAATATTATTTGGACATGATCCAAAAGTTCAGAGACATTAAATAACCCACAATTAACTGCAAGAAAGTTCTGAAGTCATACCATTGTCCCACATAGAAGCTATCCATGGCTCACAGTTCTCCGCAGAGAAAAAAGCTCATTACATTAGTTTGGCATTTAAGGTAGTTCCGAGGTACCCTGTTAACCTAATATCACCCATCCATCTCTCACACCCTATAGCCAAAGGATCTGTCTCTTCCATGTTTCTCACTCCATACTACATTTGTGCACCTCGGCCTTTCCATGTTCTCTTCACTGCCTCTGTCATTTGATTGTTCCATTCTAAATTGGGGCACTTTATTCAGCAGGCAGTTTGGTAGTATGCATAGAGTCCATTAATGTCATTTTATATGCATAGCCTAATAATTTTACTTCTAAGTCTCGTGAGTGATCACACCATAGAATTCATCAGGTGTGCAACAATATTCTTATAATAGAACAACAAAACCCTGAAAGGTATCGAAAACCTTTAGGGGAAGAGATGATACCAAAAATTACTATGCAGCTAAATAAGACACTAATTATTAGTTGTTTAAGTGATGTTAGCAGCGGATTTTTAATTGTGAGGAGAAATGTGTAAGACATATGTTAAGCAGAATAACACAGTGGAAGATTGCGTACCCATAATTTAATATTTATGTTAATAAACCGGGAAAACGTTATAAGAAAACATATCAAAATTCCATCAGTATTTCTAGATTTGAAGATTTAAGTGAAGGTTTTCTGCTGCCCTTGAGCTCTATCTTATATAACTCCCGCATATATTAACTTCATCAGAAAAATGACACATTGCAAAGCGTTCTTTTCTTATTCCTGTATTTTAAGTGATGCTCCTTTTTGATGTCCTAGATGCACTTTCAAATGGTCCTGTTGAAATTAATTCCCCGTGTCTCTGTGGTTCCCCAGCAAGTCACACTTCCTCCCATTTTTAATGCCATTTTCTGTTTAATATAGTTGCTGGATTTAATGGAAAAACATAAGCAATATAGATTCATGTCTTAGAAATTCTAAAAATAGACCCCGGCACAGAGGAAGAAGCTTCTAGCTTTAGGAGATGCTGGCCGTGATGTTGGTCCATTTGCAGAATTTTCTGTTTCAGCACAGGCGCGCCTGCTGAGCCTCAGAGTCCCTTGCAAACCTGATCATCCGGCTCACTTTTCTTCCCAGTTCTCCATCTGCTGTCTGCTTGATCACTTGTACCATAATTACAGGCTGCCTTTCCACTAAATGTTGTACTAAGATGATGGAACAAGATGCCACATGTACACAGGCTCCAAAAGTAAGTCACTAATTTTATCACAAGCCCAAGAAGAAAAATTACGGTAGACTTTTTCCAACAAGGATGTTTTGTTTCTCTTGCAAATTGAGTGCATAGATCCTTTTAGTAATTAGTGCTACAAATTCTACATTTTCATGGAATTTATAAAATTCTCCGATTCGTCTGTAAACAACAGTGTTTGTAATATACATGTACAAAGGGCTTATCTTTAAAGCTCTGAAGGACTTATGTCATATAAAATATATCTAGGTAAACTTGAATTTTACAGAAATATTAGTACTTTTCTTATATGCGTGTTTATTGAAATATTTGGGACATGGTTCTATCAAAATGCAACTGAGACTCAAATTTAATGCAGTGGTCTGTGTTTTCATTTGCCAAATCAGGCAACTCTAAGTGGGGTAGTGATTACCTATCAAGAGCATCCAAAAGCTGGCTAAATAACTTCTCAAACACCCTCCTGAGTAGTATGTCATTTCAGCTCAGCATACAGTGCACTCCGATATTTCAATTCCCCACATCTTTTCATACAAAATTTAAAAAAAGAAATCCACCAACACGGATGCCAAAGAATCACCAGGACTCTAACCTCTCCGAGTTCTAGAGCCTGAGTTCCTGCCAACTTTATATGGGAAAATCACATACAAATGACCAAGCTCTGTTGTACCTTACAGTTTTATTTTTATGCATCTATACTGAACGGATGAGCAAGAAATTGACTTTATGAACTGAAGCTTTTTTTAAAAAAATATTGACTGTGCACTACAGAGCCCATTCCAATGTGCCTTTGCTCTTTTATGGAGCAGTAGAAAAGAGTACATCTAATGTTTGGCATTTGGCGAGTATTCTTTGACCGTAGTAGAACCCCTTCATATTTTCTCCTTCATAATTTTTTCTCCTTCATAATTATGCTTGGCCCATTTTTTACAGATCATCATCACTGTGCTATGTTGCTTAAATACCATGTGCAAGGCAGTGGTTTATTTTTCCCATTTTTCTTTCCCAGAACCTCCCGTTTTCCAGTTTTCCACATGCAGAAATCCTAATAAGGAAATCCAATTTTATTGTGAATGTTACTGATTGCCACTTACTATTTCTGTTCTTTAGTACTAACGTCTATTTCTCCACTTCCCCGTACCCACAGGTGGTCCTCATTGTCCCCATCCACCCTATCATCTGTCTCTAGGCAGACTCTCCTGTGCTGTCCCTAGGTCAGAGATGATCAAATTCTAGTGTGCTTGTGAGTAGCTGGCTAACACGCAGACCGTCATCCCATAAGTGACATGGAACCTAAGAATGGCCACTCCTCAGAGCCCGTGGTGAGGCTGTGCAGGAGCTCTTAGTCCACCAATCATCCTTCAAGCAACAAGGTTACTTTATTTTTAGAGATAAGTCTCCCTTCCTTCCTAGTTAATTACCCTCACTGCTGAGGGTAGATTCTCTGTAACTTTCCTTTTCTTTACTTATTACCAAGATGAAAGCTATCTGGTCTACCATGATGGTTTTATGCCCTATTCCTCCCAATCCAGAAGACCCGCCTTCTAACCTCTACCCCCTCTCTACCTCTCTGAGCACTGTTTTCTTTCTTACTCTTAGGTTCGTGAGCATTTGAGTTCCTTGTTCTAAACACACGTGCTTTGGGTAGCATTCATGGCCTGAGTGGCTCCTTATTTAGGGTGAAATCCAAAAGCCAAACTTTCTCTGTGAAACCTCCTATGTCCCCTCAGGACCAATTTCCAATAAGATTTCCATTATTTAATAATTGTTAGTCTCAATGGCCCATAGATTATGGGCCATTCAAAACATTGCACATAGGAGCTGGCGATAGTGACTCACAACTGTAATCCCAGCATTCGGGAGGCTGAAGGAGGAGGATCACTGATAGTTCAAGCTACAAAATGGGACACTGTCTCCAAATAATATAATATAATATAATATAATATAATATAATATAATATAACATAACATAACATAACATAACATAATATAACATAATATAATAATATAATATAATTAATATATAATAATATTATTAATATGTGTGTATTATAAAATAAAATGTTTTAGACCCAAACATTCCCTCCTTTATATTTAAACATATATCTGAGTCACAGTGGCCCTCTAGGAAGGGTCCCTCTTTAAGGATGGCAGGACTGGTACGCAGTCATCGTAGGTCTTGCTCATAGCCACTTTGATCGAAAACACCTTCTGCACATATCTCAGGATAGTATTTTTCAGCTGCACCTCCTCCCACAAGTGGCTGTCTTCAACATCACTGTACATGTGCTGGTTACCAAAGTATGTAAGGTTTACCATGCTGTAAGTCCTGTTCTGTGTACTTTATGTAGTTCTCAATAATCATAAAAGTACTATTATGTGCTAAAGGTACAGTCTGAGAGGACAACTAAGATGCCAAAGCTAAGTTGCAATTCTCCACCACATTTCTCAATAAATAGAGTGAGCAAGAATGCAAAATATCTAACATTGTATTCAGTACTTGCTCAGGAAGACAGTGGCCCTCTTCTGTCAAACTTATTTTCCCCATCAGGATCAAAGGAAAATCCTCATCTCACTGTAATAAACGTAGACCTTGTGTACCAGCAGGCTACTTTTTGGCTGCACAACATTTGGCCCTGACTTGGTAAATATTTTTCATGTTAAAATGAAGATTTTTACTAAAGATGTGAACTTTCTTTATGCTTTCTGGAGGAGATATTTGATGGCCTGTTGTATGACTAACCACATTACACTTCGATATCTACGGACAGGTGATACAGTGGTATTTAGGTCAAAATACTGTGAAAAGAAAATTAAATAAAAGGTACTCTCTTTAGTTCATTAGCATAGTTTGCTCTAAAAAATATAGCCTTGTCTTTATGGATCTACATGATAAGCTGCTATGCTGGCTATTGTGTAAAAATTTTATCATTTATAGCATTCACACTGAGCATCAGATAAAGAAACTCATGACTTCGGTGAGAGAATGAAGCTAATGAAAGTATATTATTAGTTCTTGTTTGTCTATTCACTGACAAAGGAAATTGGGTCCCAAAGAGAAACAGAGAAGGAAAATTTTAAATGCTGAAAGCAGTTGAGGAAATTAAATCTTAGGTTCTTGGTTAAGAGCCAGTAAATGGCAACAAAGTTTTGTAGCAGCATTAGGACATTCTTGTTGTTACTGATGGAATTTGCAGAAATCTAGTCACTTGTATTTCACAATTTTTGATAACTACTAGTTTTTGAGCCATATGTTTTACTAATACTTGGAAATAGCATGGAATACTGGAAAAATTCTCATTCTCTAATTGGGAAATGTAATGCATCATTTACACACTCATGTTTATAATCTTTTTGGAGCCACTACTCTTACAAATATGAAGACATTGGGCTTGAGTTGGACCAGATCATACAAATCCTACACTAAGTCAACTTTATTTTTTTTAAGTTCTATGCTCTAAAAGGCACACATTGAAATTAGTCCCATGAAATCATGCCCTGAGCCACACCAAAAGACCATATGTTCTCCTCTAACTATGCTTAGATCAGTTATGAACATCGTCACACTCTGTCTCATTAAAAAATGAACTTTAGAGAGAGAAAAGGAGGATCCATCTCAGCAAAAATACAGGCTTCAGTCCAGTGACACTGAGTACCCAAGAGGCAAATAAGAGAGTTCAAAAGCATTAGTATAAATGAAAATATTTTAATATTCATTTGTTTTATTCTTTCAAGTATTTCCTTTAGTTTAAGGACCACTCAAAATATAACACACATAAAAATGCTTTAAGTACCAAGTAAAATCTATCAGATTCAAACTTCCATATTCAAGTATATATCTCAGTCATAATAGTCCTATATAAAAAGTTCCTCATTAAGGGTCATATGGGGCCAACCTGATGATACCTCAGAAGACTAAAGTGCCTGCTTAGGCAGAGCCCAGTGGCCAGGGTTCAATTCCCAGCATGCCATGCTGGCCCTGCCCCCAGGGCAGGGTGGCAAGTGCCTGTAATCTCAGTGCTTGAGAGGCTGAAAACAGGAGAATCACTATGAGTCCAATCTAAAGAGATCCTGTAGACTCTTAGACCCTGTCCTAAATACATAGGTAGGGCAAAGTGGGGGAGCTCGAATGTAAGGAGCACAGGTGCCCATCAGCATAGGGCCCATAGCCTATTTCCTCTTGTTCACAATTTCCACGGACAGTGCTTCAACAGGCTTCCAATGCACACCGAAGGAAAATAATTGCAATGTAGAAACTGACCTATAACAAAAAGCCATGGGCTCGAACTATAAAGGAACTAGACATTTCAGGAAATAGTTCCTAGGAAAACCCAAAGACTTCTGTGTTACTTAGAAAAGCAGAGCTGTAACCCTATCTACAGTTGGAACCCTAAGATTTGTAGCCAGCTGACAGGATGAGGGGCAGCTACAATGACTGAAGAGAAAATCAAGTAGCACAAAATGTGGAATGGAGTTTAGAGAAATACAGTTCCCCTCATGTGTGTATAGGAGAGAAAGGATAGCTCATCAGAAGAGGACCTTAGATTTTCTCACATTCCTGCTGAAATTCCAGGTCACGTGGATCCTTTCTCTTCTAAGAAATGTTGCTCCCATTTCCCTCAAAGAGTTTCTGGAAGTGATAAATTTCATCTGTCCTTTGCAGTTAAGCAACAAGTTTAGGTTGAGAACAATTTTGTGATCATATAAAAGACAACATCACTGTTTGGTCTGACAGAGAAGCTTCCAGCTTCCCAGCTTCCCTCTTACTAGGCAATAAGCCCCTGAGTCATCACAAAGGCGATGCCAAACGGGTAGAGATAAAAGCTTCTGTGCTGAGGTCTCTAAGAGGACTCAGATCGCACAACGCTAAAACAGGCATGTCTGTTCCTCCAGCATTTCAGGAGCCTCAGTGGGAGGATCACAGAGCAAGGCAACCTGGACAACTTAGAGAGACACTGCCTCAAAATAAAATAAGACTAAGAATGCGGCTCAGTGCAAAAGCCCAGCGTCACACAAGACTGGAGCTGGTCAACAGTGGAAGTCCTATCTGGCATGGTCCCACCTCGTTAAATATAATCAAGATCACCAAACAAAGGCAATCTCAAGAGCAAATATCATCATTTTAAGAGACATTAAGAATTCTCTATTTTGAAACTAAGCAAAGGGCGTATATGTGTTACAGTGAGCTCTCTGGGAGAAGACCACCAAAAAAGACAGCTTTGTTCCTTATCTCCTAGTCCTATAATGCAACAAGTTATATGACCTTAGAAAGCCAAATCTATTATAAAATTGTTTTCCTGAAAACTCCATTAAAATTCAGCATTGAGCTGAGAAATAAATACATCAGTTTATTCTACAAAATAGATTATCACAGTACCAGAATACACCAGTGAAACCCAGAGCTATTGTATCGACTCTACACAACAAATAGAGACTCTAAGATTCAAAGTTCTCCTGGCCTAGGTTTTCTTCAGTATTTTCAGTTTAAAACATGCCAAGACCCTCTATTGCATGAATGCTTAAAAGATGGGTTACGGGGCCAGTTCTCCCCAGCCATTTTTGTAGGAAATATTCACGAGAAATAAAAGACGGGCACTTTAACAAGAGCAAAACACATCGTGCTTGTTTTGAAAGTAGACACCCCTAGTGATAGTGGTCTGGAAGCTATCCATCTTGCCTCTCTTAGTTTCTGAGAATGATTCTGAAAACTATAAGATTTGGGGGAAAGAATGAAATGGATCATGTCTGCTTTGAGGTGCCACTTTCTAAAGCAGGAGCGACTTAACCAAATTTCCTGTTTTATCTCCAGTGCTACCTCTGAATCAAAGTTGAAGGGACCCTTGTGGTCCTGTCCAGACACAGTTCAACACATAGGACTGAATATAACGCAGCCCAAGAAAGTGGCATGCCAACACAGGACAGAGTCTTGCTAGGCCTCTCGGTCCTTCATCTCTTATCTGCAATGATGCTGTCCAGCTCCAGCTTCTGAAAAGCACAAGTTACACACTTTTCTAAAAGTTGAGCTGCAGTGAAGTAGCTTTAGTTAGACTGAAAAAGACTAACGGGCCACGCTTCACTGGGATTGAGTTCCGGAATAAAAGAAAAATATCCTGCCTTTGTGAGTTCCTACTCAGCAAAACATCGGAGTGACACTCCTCCTGATTCTCCTTCCTGATTCTCTTTTCCCATCAGGAGTTTGAAGTCCATGTGTAGTCTAGTGGGGAAGCTACCGTGTTTACCAACTGTGATGGCAGCCGGGATTTCTCAGTTTGCCTTCACGTTGGTGCTGCCAAATTTCCTTCCAGATGGTTGTTAAGCGCCCACAAGCACCCACCAGCATGGCTTCTGGCAGCGGTTGAGAAGAGCTGCGGCCAATGTCACACCCTGTGAAGAAAGCCAACCAATCCCCATCTTCTGTGCAGTCACTCTCAGGCACTACAAGATTTCTATTTTTATTAACAGAACCATTTGGAATAAGCAGGAAATTAATTTATTGCTACACCAGTTTAAAATATTTTTTAATTAGTTTTGCAATTGGCTGGAATTTGCTTTTATAGGAGCGCTGAGGCCAGCAAACAGAAAATCACCAAGAAAAGCTGTACAGCCCTCGAAAGTAAGCGGTTGGCAAGGCTCTTGGTATCCCTGCCCATGGAATGAGCGCTATTCAGAAAGCTCAGGCTAAATATATAATTTTTGGTTTCTGGAAGCAATAAGAAAGATGGGGTGCCATAGGACTCATATGCAATGGGACTGGGAGGGACACGTCCCTCATCTTTTGCACGTTATACATCCTGTTCATATTCCACCTGGCAGTGAGCAGCTCTGGTATTGGCTACCTTAAAGGTATATCACATGCATCTGTGTTGTGGCTGTTTGCTTTGCTCTTTTAATCTCAATGGCTCATCAATTTTTAACTAAGCTCTCTCCTGGGTTTATAGTTTGGGCAAGCCAGTTAACCAGGATGAGTGGCCTTCCTAAAGAATCTCTGTTTGCATTACTAGTGGGGCACAGTGACTGAGGTTTACTCCAGGTTAATAATAAAAAAAAAAATGCAGCACTTACTGGTGCAAATTTATTTCAAACTACAAAAAAGAGAGAGTCCCAAGTGAGTAATCGCATCGCCAACAAAAATCACTGCAAAGCAGTCTCGCTCCTTGGCAATCTGTCCTTCAGCCAGCCCTAGTACTCTACTGCCATACCATTTGTGCCTGATAGACCGGGGTCAGAAGGTGCTTCCCTAAGTTTCACTCCAGTCCCTTTTGCTTCCTCTTTTGCTGCACTATCAATGAAAATAGTCACATCAACAAATCATGCTTTCATGGGTTTGGCTTTCTTATCTGCAGATCTTATGAACCAATTCACTGCGCACTTTAGGAGCTAACTAAAAGCACATATAACCAAATTCCTAGTGACAGAGCATTGCCAGGAGGCTCTGAGAATTCAGTCGCTACGACTCAATATATCTACAAAACACAAGGCTGCTTCTTGCTTCTATATAGTTTCTCCTTTCCTTAACACACAATGGTGTTCTCTTGAGAAAAAAATGCCGTATCCCAAGAAAGAGGAATGTGATTCCAAAGGCCCAAAGTTTATAATGGGATCTGACAGTCTTCTCACAGTATTGCTTCCTGTGGGACCTCCTTTGCCTTACCTACTCTGTTATAGATCTGGAAAACAGTACTTTATCTTGCATAAAATTTGAAAAATTTAATTTAAATAAGTATGGGTAGACATATGTTCATTAAGACTAAAACTTGGTTAACTACCTTTCTGGGTCATCTCTAAAACATCATGCTGGAGATGCATAAGTCTTTATTTTTAATTGCATAATTTATGCTTATAGTTATGGGTACAAAGCACTTTGAGATATTGGGAAACTCATAAAAATAAGAAGAAAAGCATATAAACATCCATATTCTCACCATCCAGAGAAAACTAGAAGTATACTTCACAGTCTTTTCAAGGATTAACACATGCAGATAGATATATTTTTCAATGAAGCTGAGCTCCTTACTGACATATGGTTTATATGCCATAAACACTTCCACTTACCATTAGTTTTGTCTTACTGTTATTCTCCCAAGTGTACTTATTCTAAGTTAGATTCAAAGGTAACAGTTAGTGTTGCTTATGAATGAAAATGAAAATTCTCCAAGAATTGAAACATGATAGGGCCGGCAAGATGGCTCAGTGAGCTAAAGCACCTACTTAGGAAAGCTTAGGCAACTGCAGGGACCACAGTTCGATCCTGGGTACCACATGCTGAGCCAGCCCCACCCCCAGGGCAGGCTGAGCCAGCCATAAAAATAAATAAATAAATAAATAAATAAAATAAAAAATATGATAGGTGTCATGGTTCACATCCTCTTGTACTGGAACTTGGGAAAGATGATTAGCTCAGGGGTCTATGTCCCAAAATTAAGCCTTGTGATAATTACATCATTCACTGACTCATTTGTAAGGTTCTAAGGATGGATGAAAGGAGTTACTGAGGACAGAAGCCCTGCTCTGAGTATGGCTAGCAAACAGCTAGAGCGCTTGCAATCTGAATGGATAAATGGAGAGGGGGCTCACTCCTGGCTGTTTCCTGCCTGCCATGACATGGGCTGTTGCGCCTGGGTGACACCCCTCTGCAATGCCACTCTGGCTGGCCCAGCCAGCTGTAGAACGAAACCCAAATTACTACCCTTGATCTTCTCCCCTAACTTGAGGTAGCAAGAATTTTATTGTAGAAATGGGGAAGTAACCAAGACAATGGACGCTAAGAATATTTTTAAGAGTTACATCCATGAAATAGATGGTTTAAAATCACATTCAGGAAATAGATGGTCTAGAAAGGAAACACTGATTATTATCTCACTACCTTCAGGGTCAAATTAGGGATTAGGGTGACAAAGGAAAGTAGATTTATCAATTACATTATGGAAATGAATCCATCATTATAAAGCATAATTTGACAACAGACTTCCTGACTAAGACATCCCTTTTGCCAGAGTACTTTTTTTTTAAATGATACTACTCATCTGCCTCAAACAGATGCAGCTCACTTTTCTAGCTCAGTCCTACAGATAGTCAAGGACCACTGTTTTCCATTTTGCCTATCTAACTATATTATTTTTCTTGAAAGGCTTTAGTGCCTAGTAAGGAGGAAGCTAAAGTACATCCACAGTGATTAAGAATAGAAAGTTGGAAGCCAGAGAGATCGCTCAGCAGACTAAAGCTCCTGCTTAGGCAAGCTTAGGCAAGCACAGGGACCATGGTTTGATCTCCGGCACCACATACTATGCCAAGTTCACACCACAGCTGGGCAGGGCCGACCAGAGTCCAGGTGTAGTGACGGACTTCTGAGAGCTGGGGAGGCTAAAAGCAGGAGGATCACTAGGAATTCAATTTGTGTAGTGAGACCCTATAGGCCCTGTATCAAAATAATAATAATAATTAATAATAACAATAATTTGAACTTTCTATGCTACCATGTCCTCAGCTGTAAAATGGAATTAAAACATCCCTTTCCTTGTAGTGTTGTCATAAATCATAAATTAATCTATGCCAAGCTCCTAGACCAGTGCCTGGAAGCCCTTAAGTATTCAGTACATTCTAAGTGTCACGGACTGTAAACTTCATTGGGGTCTTTAACCACATAATCTTTTGACTTCCACATATAAATATGTCAAAATATTATGATGCGCATCTTGTGTAATGTGCTAATTGTACATTGCTTTGATCCTCGGTTGCTGGCACTGACTTTGCTCACTGTGTCCTTTCATAATTTGGTTTTTCGGTACCACTGTTTTTATTTAAATATATCAGTTTTCCCACCAAGTGCCCTCTAATTTTCTTTTTTCTCTTTCTTCCTGTTGAGAACTCATAGACCTTTCCAAATCTTCATTATGCCCTCTAATAGTCAAAGGCCTTTGACTGCCAGCCCGGAATTAGGGAGTAGTCTCGCAGAAAGCCTCAGAACATGCAACCCAGCAGGCTCACCGTACCACGTGACTCGGCCCGTTTTCTACTCTTTGCTCATTTGTTTTCACCCTTGGGCTAAATGTCTCAGGCGGCAGGTCTGTCTCTCAGGCAGCAAGTGAGTGGAAAATAAAACCTGCCGCTACTCCCTGGTACACTCTGCTAATTACTGCAAACAGCCCAGAGGAGTGAGGGGCAGCTGAAAGACACAGCCGCGTAGGTTTCCCTCATCTCTAAGACTCAGTGCCACTAGAAGAGGTAAGCGACTCTACCGTGACCCTATGGGCCATCTCCCACACCGGTAGCTCAGCGGTTGTTAAGTAGTTCTCCTTCACCAACTAAATGTCCTTGCTGGAATCATTATTCTCTTTTAGAGCCTCAGAAAACCAAGCACCAGGAAGCATCCCGTTATGACTATCAGAGTCCAGCTGAGCTCCTGTGTGTGCACCTATGTGCCCTACTGGGAGAATATATAGGATTCCCATTGTTTTAATTGGGGCTCCTGCCCTTCGGCTTAGAATTGCATTACTTTAAAAGCAGAGGGGTGGCTGCTGTACTTATGATCATTAATATTTCAATCCAGAGGGGCCTGTTTCTTCAACCCTAGGAGAAGTAGCAGAGGTAAGCATGGTGAAACTCAGCCGAAACACTATAACCTGCAGCCAGATGTGTTACGAATAACAATGTGGAGAAGAAATAATAAAATCAGATGAGGAGAGCAAGCTGCTAGTGTTAAAAAGCCCAGAAAATAGAGGTCTTGCTTAAGTACGTGGGAGCTAAATGCCAAAGAAAAGCCCCCTGACCTACAAAACGCACGGGAAGTGTCTACACATAATTCAACAGCTCTGCCAGAAAGCCACCCATAAAAGATTGACGAAAGCTGATCCAAGAGATCAACTGCTGCCTGAGAAGGAAGTTATAGGACAAGACATCTCATCCCAGAAGCCTCTGCTCCCCCTTTCCTTGACACTCCCTCGGGGCCCCAATGCCTCTGAAAAGGAATTTAACTGCAGAGGGTGATAAACGCTTGTCACCAGCCTACCGTCTGAGGGAGGGCACACCCAAAATGACTCAGGCTGGGAGGTGGCTGCTTCTGAAGGGAAGAGCAGCTCTGGCCTCAGAGGGTCCCTTCACTGTGTCTCACCTCAGTAGGCCATGAAGATTTATTTTTGTTTATTCGGGTTTTCTTTTTATTTTTTCATTTTATTAATTTTAATGAGAAAGAAATAACAATGAGACAGTTTCAAAACAGGTTAGTAGAACAGTTATAATAATCAATACAATGCATATTGTTGTCTTCATAGTAGTTGTTCAGGGTACAAGATGCAGACATGATATCTTGTCTAAACACTATTAGTACAAATCTTTCTTCTCATCGAACTAAGAGAAAGTAGTTATATACATAGTCCAATAGTCCATAATAGTAGTGGGTCATCAGTAGAGCTAGCAATGTCAGAAGCTGTTGACTTGAGCCTTTTACAGCTCCGCATATTAATATGGATTTGTTTTGTATAACTCTTTTTTCTAGAATTAGATTATAATCTTCAGAGAGTCCATGTTCAGCTCCTCTGGTTTTTATTTTTATTTTTTTTTTAATTTTTTATTTATTTATTTTTCTTGTTTAAGAACCTTTGTTTGTTTATTCACTCATTTTTATGGCTGGCTCAGCCCTCCCCGAGGGCAGGACTGGCTCAGCATGTGGTGCCGGGGATCGAACCGTGGTCTCTGAAGCCGCCCAAGCTTTCCCAACCAGGCACTTTAGACCACTGAGCCATCTTACCGGGCCCCTCCTCTGGTTTTTAAATGTCAGCAGTCCTTAAGGTGCCCACTGCCAAGGAGCAAAGCCCGTCTTTGCCTTCTGTTTCATAAAATGAGAAAGCAGGGTCTGAAGGATTAAACAATGCAACTTGTAATCTTTAGCTCAGGCTAGATTTCTAAATATTCTATTATTTTCTGTCTGACCTGACTCGATGAAATGTATTCAAGTGGGTGTTCAAGATGTTCAGAAATGAGTTACATGAACCTTTCAAGTAGACTCCTGTTTTGCAACAGAGGAACCAACATGATAAAAGAGTCCTTTGCATTTTCACCGGGCAAGGCTGGAATAGAGGGGCTCCACATGGCTCTCCCATGGCCTTTTTCCTCTACTTTTGCTACTACCGATGTCGGTGTTGGTTCCAGTCATGTGCATGTCAGCCTAGCTGTGATTTCAGTACACCAGTGCACCCAGAGACTGCTATAAATAGCTCAGAGCTGCCGGCCCAGCACGTGGTGCCTGCTTCAAATTGGTGACATCACAGAGACTCACTCTGTTTTAGTATTTCTGTGGTGTCATCCTGCAGGGAAACTATGGGACACGATGTGCAGACATGGACTATTAAGGTTTGCAGTTTGTTCTGCCTAAGCACCCAGCCCAGGGCAAGCTCTGTGCACGAATGGGTGGCAGCTGATGGAGAGAATGCTCAGGTTCCCCCTGTGAACACAACTGCTGAAAATTTTAGGTAAATAAACGGAGCAACCCAGGCCAATGTGCTCCATTGCAGTTACTATATCTTAAGGGATTAGGAAGAAAACTTAGACTTTTATTAGATTTCAAGATCCCAGGAATGAGTCTGGTGTCTGTAGACATTAATGAGAACCTCTGAAAGCATGGCTTGGCTTGCTACTCTCAGGAAACCTGTACGTACAACCTACGTCACATGGCAGGCAAAACAAGAAAAAAAGAAAATGCACATGTCTTCAACAAAGATTTTTTTTAAAACCTGCAAATCAGCTTTTGAAATTAGTTTACAATATAAAGATACAATCAATATCCCAATGTTTTTTAAATGTTCCTGCAGTTTAGCAATATCTCCAAAATAGGACAAAGTTGAAAAGTAAACTTTATAGTCAATAAAACAGTAAGTCATCTATGAAACAATTCAAAAACAAGAAAAACTAGATAATTTGAATTATCCGTTCTTCCTAGAACATATCTTGAAATCTGTTACAGACTGCAGAAACTTAATAAAAGAAGCAAAGAAAACTGGAAAAGTTACGAACAGCCAGTAAAATAACCTAGAAGGAAAGGGTTTGGCAGGAGTCATGGAGGATGGGGCAGGAGGATCACACGTGAGCCCACACTGGGCAAATTAGTTAGTAAGGCTTTCTTTGAAAATTAAAAAGTAATAATAATAATTTTAAGATCTCTTAGCCCAGTTCCCTAAACATTTCTAGCATGGACGGAAGGAAGTAAAGAAAGGAACAGGATGAACGTCAGAGAAGACTGGAACCTGTGAGACAGAAAACTCTTGCTCAGTATGGAGACACCTTTAAAGTTGTAGCTGCAGAGATACCTCAGTGAACTAAGTGACTGCTAAGGCAAACGCATGGACCCAGGCTGGCTCCCTGGCACCACATGCCAGCAGGCTCTGCCCCAGGTGCACTGAGTGAGCCAGCGAGACCTGAGGTGGCAGTGCACACGGGTAATCCCAGCACTGAGGAGGCTGAAATAGGAGAATCACTATAATTGGAGCTGTATGGTGAGACCCTGTACCAAATACATTAAAAAAAATTAAATTAAATTTTAAAAAGCTATTTGTAAGTTAGCACCCCAAGAAGAGAGACAGAGAACACACTGCAACCACTGAAATAGTATTCCCAATAATATTTTATTGGTTCTCTTATATCCCATATATATAAGATTGATCATGTATTCTGATCTATTTAACTGTGTCTTGCCATCCTAGTAGCTCTGATGTTTCAAGTCTGGCGGGATGCTCATTAGCCACCAGCCCCAACACCTACTTTGAGAGACTTGCCAATACAATGTCTGGGAAGCACAAACACACACACACACACACACACACACACACACACACACACACACACTGATAGAGAGATAAGGGCTGGGAGTGCAGCTCAGTGGCAGAGTGCTTGCCTAGTACCTAGCACACATGCCTAACGTAATGTGTGAGATCTCCAGAAACACACACACACACACACACACACACACACACACACACACACATACATGCACACACACACACAATAAAAGTTGTCAGTTAAACAATTAAAATACTTACAATTCTCCCTTATTAAAGCTTCTAGGGGCTGGCCAAATAGCTCAGCAGATTAAAGCAACTGAAAGCAGGCGCAAGGGCCAGGGGTTCAGTCACAAGCCTGCTGTTCCAGCCCGCCTCCAGGTCACACTGACATGGCAACTGAAACTGGGCATGGTGGTGTGCACCTGTAATCCCAGCTCATGGGAGGCTGTAAACAGGCAGATCACTCGGAGTCCAATCTAGTAGTGAGACTCTGAACACCCTGTAGACCCTTCCCTAAAAAAATACAAAAAAAAAAAAAAAAGTCCCTAATAAAGAGTCCACCCAAACTTTAAAATTTCAAAATGAACATATTGACCCAATGTAAATTTCAAAGGAAAATCTCTCCCAGACTAAGCAGAGCAGGAGAGAGCTCTTCCTCACGGGCCTCTCCACAAGGGTGAAGCACCTGGAACCAGACCATTTATAGCAGAGCTGTGGAGAGGGAAGTTTCACGTCCTGTATAGAAGTATTAAGTTCACTCAAAATTGTGCATAAATGAGGACAAATGACCAGAAAATGAACAAGTAACTGCCTGGACTGATTCCCTGTATCCTGTCATTTGTACTATACCTACAGAATATTTTGCAAAAGAGCAAAGGCATGAGGCCTAGTATGTCACCAAATACTAAGAACTCAACTGGGACTTTTCTGTCATTGTGTATAACAGAGTTGGTGTCTGCATCTCACTGGGGACTTCTCCTGTCTGTAGAGGGAAGTAGCTATTTGAAAAGGAAATGTTTTTATGTACCAATTCTGTACAACACTTAAGACACCATTAAAAGAAATAACACTGGACAAAAACGGATCACTGCTGGGAGCGCTGCACATAGTACGCTATTGTATTCCAAAAGCCCCTAAAAACGGTTGTTATTAGCTCTGTTCTACACACCAAGAAATCAGGCCCTAAAGGGAAGGGTCAGCAATCTCTCCAAAATTATAAGGAATTGCAGAGGACTTTTGATCAAGTCTGTCATGAACACGAAGAAAGCATATCCTCAGCATACCATCAACCCTCCTTCTGAGAGCTTGAAAGGAAGGTGTTAGTTGATCTTACAAGGTGTTTGAGGCCAAACTTGCTGCAGAAAGATAGAGGCTAATCGCACTTCTTAAAATGGAAGCATTTCTACTGCATGCCCTCTTCAAGACTATGATAAAAGCGACAGACATACACACAAATTGTGCTATAAAACAATCAAAAGTTTGGGGTTCCATGAGTGTATGCACGGGCTCAAACCCAGATTCGTCACGCGTGTGCAAACAGCTGCTGGTTTTCACTCGATTCTGTGCTATGCAGGAGATAGAAGACTGTAGGTTCTGGCCTTAGACTACTTTGTTGCATGTCCCGCCTTCACCATTTAATGGCTATGAGCTTCAGCAAGCTACACCTTCCTTGTCTTCCTCTATCAATGGGGTCAATAATGTATCTTTAACTACGAAGTTAGCAGAGTCAGGTGGAAAGTTGTGCATAAGCCTTTTATCCCGGTGCAGGCACGCAGGAGGCAAGCACTAAGTGCTAACTGTCACCGCTACCAAGGAACTTCCTCACCTTATGCAATGTGACATGGTGAAGTTTCCTCTGTGAGACAAATAAGCAACAGTCTTTGTTTCCTACATTTGTTCAAAATATATGCGGCTTTCTGCAAGATAGTCATATCATTCCTGCATAAAGAGGCAGATTTTGCTTCTAATAAAGCAATATCCTGTTCATTCTAAGCATAGCCTTTCACTGGGCCACTGGCTCTTGCTCCCTACATTTTGGTAAACTCTTATTGCTCCCTCACCAAGTAAATCCAGAGGTATCCAAGCTAACTCCACGTGGAACCAAGTGAAACAGCCGCTTCCAAAGTCGGCTAAAGAGCAACTTCTTGCTATACTGAGTCACCACATTTAGGGCTAACTCATTACATGGCAGCAGACACTCTGAACAGAGCACCTAATGAAGACACTGTCTGTGACATTCTTGCTGCCCACCAACCCTGAGCCAGGCCATCATGAAGACTCTTCCTCCTCTAGTCTTAGCATGTGCTGAATACCTGATGCTCGCCAGCTACTGGACCACTGTGGATACAGGAAGAAGAGATGAAAACACAGCACAAGCAGTAAGTCCCTGCCCTCCAGGGCCTGGGATACAGCTGGGGAGCATGTCCCTGGGCATCAGTGACCAAAACATAGCACTACTGAATATTTACCCCAATGCGAATTACACTAGTCTAAATTAGTCCCATGTGTTCCAAATACAGACAAAAACCTGGGCCAAGACCTAGGCCATAGTCAAGAAATGTTTAGTTATGAAATACTTCCTCAAGAATCATATTTAAGCTTGACTTTTCAACAAGACCAAAAATATTCAATAGATACACAGCAGGTAAAAATGTACTCTTTAAGTAAGAAATTGGAAAAAGCAAAGGTGCAGACTAGTAACGCAAAAGGCCAACACAAGGTCTGTAGAGGAGACTGCCTACATTTCAGCAGAGGATCCTTGACAAGAAGAACAAAGAAATGAGGTTCTGGTGATTGGAACAAGAGGTCAACAGATCTCTACTCTAAGCTTTTACATCCTGCAGTCCTTTGGCTTTGGCAGAGCTTTTCTTTTCTCCTTTGAAACACAAAACTTCTCTCCAGCCTTCAAAGACAAGCAGCCCGAGCAGTGACTTAGGTGCATCTCTGTCACACAATGCTCGCTCTTTACAAACTGTCTTGCTGTGTTTCACTCAGCAGTATGTGCCATCATTTTTGTGGAACCAGGGTGGCTCAAAACCTAGTCATGTCTTCTGCTCGGTGTCTTCTGTTGGAGGTGTCTGAACGGTTTCCTTACACATCCATCAAAGAGAAACACTTCAGAATGGAAACAGAAGCAAAGGGATCGCGTCCGTGAAAGTTGCTTTCAGCTGGTTCACAAATGCAGCCCCCAGTGGACTGCTGAGCAGACAGTAACTCCCACTTGACTGCAGGCCCGATCAGCTGTGTTATATTTCCCCAATACCTGGGCTGTATTCACTCCTGATCAACTGGTTCTTAACACCAGCATATCTGGCTTGCAAGCTGTCTTTTTGTTGGATGCCCTTTATGGAGGACCTACCCTTTAAGAGAAATGAAGCTGAACTGTGGACGTCCCATCTGATGGAATCTACGTGAGTTCTCACGCAAAAGAAACATAAGTGCTACATAAATGAGAAGATGGTGGAAAATGCCCATCAGTTTGCTATATCCTGGATTTCCAAAGGAATCAAGAAAGAACTTTAAAGTTAGAGAAGATAAGTTCTCAACTGTTTTTCTGTTCTTGAAATCTTCCTTCACATAGTATTATGATCCATATGTTCTGGTGGTCACGTTAGACTACTTCAAGCATAGAGCTTGTCTTCCCTGCAAGAGGACTTGAAGTTGGAAGGAAAAAAAAAAAAAAAAAGGTCTAGGAAACAGATCATCCAAGTTCTATTTGAGAAAGCTAGAAGAGATCTCTACAAGGTCTCTCATTAATTCCAACACTGTTTTGCTTGGCCTAAGTTGAAAACATAAATGAAGCTGTGGAAGCATGACAACAACATAAAGAGCATGTTATTGCTAGACTAAAGACTTTTCTAATAAACATATATTTTTAGCACAATTTAGGACCACAGCTCATTTGCTTGAATATACACAGGCCTGAGCACAAGCCCCAGAAGCACAACATCTTCAGATTCAAAGCAAAAGCACCAACGGGCTCGTCCTGATGGATGTGAGGTGACCACCAGCATCTGCTCCACGTCACGCTCCCTCTAATGAAAACATCACTGCCAGGTTTGCACCCCATCTGTTTATTAGACTGAGGATGGCCACTACCTGTTACTGTAATTTGGACAATTTCACTGCATCCTAAAGCCCTGAAGGCTAACACCTAAGCAACATCAAACATTTATAGGAAATGAAGTCTCAGTACTATTTTAATTTGCATGAGCAATGATGTCAAACATTTTTTCAAATATTTATTTGCCCTTTGTATTTCTCTATCTGAAAAATGTGTATTCACCTCAGATGCCCATTTCTGGATTGGGTCTTTGAATTTGGGGAGACTGATTTTTTAAAAAAATTTTATACATTCAATGCCCATCACCAAACAGATGAAAAAAAAAAAAAAAAAGATGTGGTACTTTTATACAATGAAGTATCATTCAGCTATTTTTTAAAAAGTTAAATTTGAGGCTTTTACAGATAAATAAATGCAACTAGAGATCATACTCATAATTGAAATAAATCAAACTCACATATGTAAACAGCATATTGTCTCCCTATTATAAGAAACCAAAAGAGTAAATAAGTTTCAAAAGGAATAATAGATATTAAGAAAGGGAAAGAAACCACTCAAAGGGACAAATAATTGTGGTGAAGGAAGGCACAAAATAAGGAAGGGGTAAAACACACACACACACACACACACACACACACACACACACAGAGAGAGAGAGAGAGAGAGAGAAATCTGAGCAACTAATTTGAAGATAACAATACGCAGTATAATGACCATTGTTCATTTCCTATCATCTTGTTTTGAAATTCTGTCTCATTTTATTGTTATTTTTTTCCTCTTTACAATTAAAAAAAATGGCCAGTATTTCAGGAAATCCCAGCATGAATTCTCAAGCTTTGTGATAATTTGGAATTAGTAACAGACACCCAGGGGGAAGCACTTAGAGACTTTGTGATCTTTATCCAACAGAAAAAATTACTTAGCTGACCAAGACTCAAATGTTTGAGTCTCTTCTTTGAGCAACTTACCCGGGGACACGTTGGTGACCACATAATTAAATCCACTGAGATAAGCTCTTTAACAGACTTAAAGACAAAAAGAAATTTGGGTAGGCAAATCAACCTGAACTGTACTGCCACTTATCTATGAAACTAACACCTAAATTTTCTTTTTCTTTGCACCCCTTCCATTATCTAAAAGTCATCCTAGGATAGGAGTAAAGCCTGGGCATAAATATCCACACTAAACCAAACCATGATGGAACTTACCCAGGCATTAGGCAAAAAATGATGATGAATAGTGTCGAATCCAGCAAGCCTGTGTCCTTATAGTGCTTCCATAAGGCCACATCTGCTCCAGCATACTAGGTCTGAAAGTTGCATGGTATTATTAAAGTATACCAGCATGTACACATGCAAAATTAACACATTGTTTTTGTTTGTTTTTCTAATAGATATAATAAGCACAAATACCATCACTTCCCACTGATAAATGTGAAGCATTTTATTAAAAGCTACAAAATTTCAAATTCGGTGAGGTGGGGGAGTGGCTCTAAACTTTTTAAATCTTAAGGAAGACAAAGGGTTGGATCCCATCTTCATCAATTCATTAAAGGCAGAGCAGTCAATTTCTTGGTCTTATCTCTTCACTTTTTCAGTGGAGTCTGACTGAAATTCCCAAAAGCAGCTATGCTGAAACAGTTTCCCACTTTTTCTTTGGTTTTAGCCATTTTATGTGGAAGAGGGTGACCGAGAGGGGTTGGTACATCCGTGTTTTGTTTGTTTTGTTTTGTTTTGTTTTGTTTTTTGTCTTTTTTGTGTGTGCAGAATCTCACTACCCAGCTCCAACTCATAGTTATCCTCCTAAGGATAACTATGTTCTCTGCCTCCTAAGTGCTGGGGTTACAGGCACATGCCACCACACCCAGACTCCAACGCCGGCTCAGCACACCGGAAAGTGGTGCCTGGGATCAGACCCTGGCCCCTGTGCTTCCCTAAGCAAGCACCTCATCCGCTGAGCTATAACACTAACTTTTTTTCTTTTTATCTTTTTATTTTAAGTTATATTTAGTTTTGTTAAAACTGCTGCCTAGGTTATTGTTAAACTCTAAGCTATTACTTCTTTTTTTATTTAGAGAATACTTTATTAGTTTCTGTAATCAAACCCACATAGATAAGACCTTATATATTAAATACAGTGTTACAAATGGAAAAAAATTAAGTTTTAATGTTTCTAGACCAATATGGTTAATGTTAATTTCTGTACAATGCCGACTCAATACAGTAAACTGGGATAACTTTTCCCAAAGTTGACAGCACAGTTAAAGTTTCCCAACATTCAAATTATATGTGTGTGTGTGTGTGTGTGTGTGTATATATATATACTAACTTCATAATCATCATCTGGAAAGAAAACATTCCAGAGCAACATCATTAAAAACAGCTTTGATAAAGCAGGGTCACTACTATGTATCATAAAGCAGGTACAAGATATTTTACATTCACAGAGGTATGATACAGTACGGTCCTACATCTATAATCTAAATGATACAGCGAAAAAGGCATTATTTCAGACTGGGTTCTACTTTTCCAGCAGAGGGCCCAAAGGAGGATTTGACACAACTCTATATAGAAATGCACTTTCTTAGATAGCTTTTGTTCAGTTTACTCACTCTCTTCATGAACACCAGCTAAAAACCATTTTTAAAAACTGGGGCAAAAACAAACGGGGGGTGGAGGAGTGGGGGCGAAGACTCATAGGAACATGAATGAGTGAGCGCAAGCAATACCACCCTAGCTAGCACTTCATCACATCTGAAAGGTAACCGCTCTGCTAAGCTATTACTTCTTAGTATGTTCCATTCATGGCTATTAATATTTGCATCCTTAGATGAAAAACAAAACACATTAATTTCTTCTGTGCCCTGCAAGCCAAGAGAAAACTCAACAGCTCAGAGCACACTTTTACGTTGTGGAACCGCCTGCCCAGTAGATAGAGAAAAGAGTTTAAGAAGTCATGACTCTCCACTGAGCAAGGTTAGTACTATTTAAAATAGAAAATAAGCAGGGAGATGGTGCCTCGATTAGCTAGCATGTTAGCCGCTTGTGCCACAGGAGCAGACAGGTTTATCTTTCACCTTGACGTCTGATTGCTGTGCTAATGCCATTTATAAGTAGGTGGGTGAAAATTATATTCACTTAAGGCATCAACTGATTCTTTTCTTTGAAGGAAGAACAAATAAAGATAGCCATTTCAATTCAAAGTGCCACATAGAAACTTCTGGGCATAAATCACATCAGGAATCTATAATTTCTCCTTTCTATTGGTTATGGCTGGGATAATTGCATAGTAACACTACTTGCGTTATTGTAAGCGGTAGCGCTTCTGGACCAAGGACCAAGGCCTCCTGCAGGTTTCTACAAATCATTACTTTCCTTACAGTTTGCATTATTTCTTTTTCCTGCAGACCACTGGAAGTAAGCCAAGTAGAATTATTGTTCGCAGACTTTGAAAGATTCACATTAAATTTTTGAAAAGTACAGACAAATTTCGCAGGAAAGCGAACTTGTGCCCTTTGTTTAAGGAAAAGAAACAGAGGACTGGGGAGGGGCAACATACTCAAAGATAGTGCGCGCCTCCTGAGATGTAAATCTCCTCAAATTGAATGCTAAGTTGATGAATGGATGGAGGAAGCTAGTACACTGTTTAACCCAACGGAGTTCCACATGGAGAAAAAGACTCGTCAATATTCCTATATCTCTATTTTTCTTAACACATTTTTTTTCATTCAAGTTCTTATAGGGTAGTCTTCGAATTCAGAAGCAATGAATTATTGTATGCTTAGAGTACCAAATAAAATTCAAGAATATGTCAATGTACACAGAATTTTTCTCTGTCTCCAAAACTGTAAGGATAATTCTGTTCCTTTTACACTTTAGCACCTTTTCTAAAATACTCCATTTGTTCTAACTCCTCCTAGATTTCTCCAAAAAAAGCTTTACTGAGCTTTAGTAAAATAAAATTTCAAAGTTCTTGCGCAGCTGATTGACGTTCAGCATGTTTATGTTTTATCCAATTTTTGTAATTCTCAAATTGTGGATCACAACATGGATTATAAAATACTTCTTTAGTATTTTAGATATCAAAATATCAAAGGATATCAATAGAGAACCGACTTGTAAAGCTAGACATAATGTGGACAAGCATTTAAAAAACAGAAATTAAGAAAGTTTTGAAAGTTATCTATTAAACTAATTGAGAAATGTTTAGCGGTTGTTTTTAATGTTTGGGAGGATTTGGAGAAATGGACATCTTTTGACACAATGGAGAAAACGCAAAAATAGTAAGACATTTTTTAGAACCATTTACTTTATTAATTTACTTATTTCTATTTTAAGGAAAAGCCTACAGGGGCTCATTTATTTTACTAATTTACTTATTTGTATTTTAGGGAAAAGTCTACAGGAGTTCAGACTAACTAGATCAGACTCAGTGACCTGCTTGCTTACAGCCTCCTCAGGAGCTGAGATTACAGACACCTGCCACTATGCCCAGCCTCTGTGTGACCCCGGGGTGAAGCTAGCATGGCAGGCCCGGGGATCAAACCCCTGACCCCTACGCCTGTTTGCAGGTGCTTTAGGCCACTGAGTTATTCGGCCAGCCCTAGCGCGGTTTGCCTTGTAGTGCACAATCTTTGAAAACAAATGACTATCTCAAGAAAGACAAAATAAAAGTAACTTTCAAAAGTCAAAGATTCACATATTAAAATATACACGATCTAAAGTCGGAAATATCTACAAAGAGCCTAGTCTTCTAGCAAGAAAAGAATATGGAAGAAATTACGGTACAATGTACAAAGGATTATTATCTGCTCTTTCAAAAATTCAAATGTGAAATTTAAAAGTTAGTAACGACCCACAGAAACACTCACAGTAAATAAAATACAAGATTTAAAATCCTACATGCATTGATTCTCACAGTTCCTATAGCTACAGATTCACGTATTTTGAAACATGTTAACTGAGAGTTTCTGATTGGCAAGATTACAGATGATTTTGGATTTTCCCCCACTCTGGGTTGGAGTAAATTTGTGACAGTTGATCCGAGCAACTCAGGTAGAATAGTAAAATGCCTTCAAAACACCATGGAGAATATATCCTTCCCTATGTTTTGAGTTGAGGCTGTCGCTGAAGTCGTCCACCCAAGCCAGATCCCCACTCTTACCCCCAAGCACTTCCTGTTCTGTCACTTCTCTGTGGAGTTGCTAATTGTCTCTTAGTCATTTCTGCCCTGCCAGCCACTGTAGGCTGTCAATGAGAAGACACATTCTCCAGTGGCTTCCGCCAAGAACACAGCGTCGGAAGCTTGTACGTGTAGGTATCCAGATCTCACAGGCAAATTTTATAACCACTTGATAACTCCTTTTCACTGTTTTAAAACTGAGTCACACTTGATATGTTTTGCTCACTGAGAAGAAAAAAATGCATGAATATCACCAGGTAAAATTCAAACATTCATTCCGTGATTCCAAGCCTCATGATTCAGCGCTTATTTGTTTCTCTTTCTGCCAAGGAAACTGAAACAACATAAAAGAAAGTGCTGGAAATAATAATAGTTGTGTGGTCACAACCAGAGACACAATCCATATTTTCTAGTTATGAATCCCATTGGGTCAGTTGTAACCACTCTGGGATTCAGTATTCAGTTCTGTAAAAACATTAAGTGAGCTGTTGACATACACAGCATTTATAACCATTTCCGGTACAGAATGGTAACAATGACTGTTGAAAGGCAGCCTGCATTCTCTATTTCAAAGGTTACACATGATTACCAAATTCCTCACTACCCAACCTCACAGATGACACTTTGAAAGGTCTGTTTATGGACAGTTTCATCTTCAGCAGAGAAGTTTTATCATCTCTTGGTTCGTGAGAGCCGTGAGTCACTCAGGCTTACACAGTTCTTTCATAGGTTGATGGAAGCCTCATTGAACAAGCTTGGCATTTGGTATTCTTGCTCAGAATAACGCGTAGATGGGTACACAAGGATTCCCAAGTCGTTTTGCATGGGTTATAATCTGTCTGTGATGGGTAACTGCAGACAATAAGAACAGATTCAAAATAATTACATTTCACTGGGGTTCATGTGAGCCACATCCTAGCTCAGCACAATTTAACAGTGCTGTGCACTGCCTCTTATGCTTAATGAGGCCACATTTGATAAGAGACTCTGGTGGGAGCGGGAGTCATAGCAGTAATGAAATCCAAAGTTTGGGTTCTTGGTTCATTAGACAAGAAGACCAGCTCCTCAGCATTCACAGCTGAATTGCTGGTTTTTTTTTTTTTTTCATTTATTATTTTTTTTAATTCTCGAGGAGTGGATGTGTACCCTTTAATCATTAAACAAAGGCATTCCATAACTGCTATGACTTCAAAATAATCATTTTTTCTGAGTTTGTGTGTAGTGATACTAGGCTGTTCTCAATATAGAGCATACTGCCATTAACTGTCATTTATTCCTCTCCCTGATGACAAGAGGACTGAGAACGACAGATATAATAGGTCGCAGTGAGACCAGGTATAATGCCAGAGGTTGTGAGTGTTTATGGACCCTTCGTGGTAATGAAGCTAATGAAGTCAATCAACACTGTTTCACTCAAGAGCTGAGGAAAAAGTGCTGACACAGCAAGATTAAGTGACACACCCACAGCCCCCCAGTAAAGAGCAGAACCATACTAAGAGCCCAGGATCACCAAACACTGAAACATGGTTGCAGCACTCTGTGGTGCCAGCTGAACGCATGACGCTAAAGCCCTTGTCAGGACCAGGAAGCATCAAAGTCATGGCATGTAGAATCTCCAGAAAAGCACTAGAACACTTGAACCTCCTTTATTTCTGTCTCTGTTCCACCATGTTTCAAAGACCACATTCTATGCTTTCCACGCAATAGAATAGGTCATATCAGAAGTTACTGAACTTTCCCCTGCTCTCCCTTTCTCTTTTGTTGAGAGAGAGAGAGAGAGAGAGAGAGAGAGAGACAGAGACAGAGACAGAGACAGAGACAGAGACAGAGACAGAGACAGAGAGAGGCAGACACACAGAGATGAAGACAGAAACAGTCAGAGACAGAGATTAATTCTCATATGAGGGAAGTTGCGTAGTATTTAAGCTTGTGTGTCTCACTCTATATCATCATTCTCGACTTGAACCCACTAAGTTATGACAGCCTCAAGGTTCTTTACAGCATAGTAGTATTCCATTGTGCATAAATACTACATTTATTTATCCATTTTTCTGTTCATGGACATAGACACTATTTCTAATATCTAGCTATTATAAACTGAGCTGCTATTTAACCATGAGCATGCATGTATCCCTGTAATATGCTGACTTTAAGTCTCATAGAAGAGGGATAGCTGTAGAATTTCTATTGATATTTTTTGAGGACCATCCACACTAATTTCCATAGGGATGGTACTAATTTGTGTTCCCATTATCCTGTTGTTTAAAAAATACTTTAAGATAAATGTTAACTTGTCTCGTATGTATGCTACTGCTCTATTTTGTTCTTGAAAAGAAAAATGTTTTCCTTTTAGATCTTAGTTCTTTTTTTGTGAGACAGAATCTTTGTTGTCTCTGACTACTCTGAGGAACATTTCAGTCATTCTTTTAAAACCACAATTCAGGGTTGGGGAGATAGATCCATGACACAAGTGTCTGTCTGGCAAGTGCAAGGTCATGAGTTTGAACCCCAGTCTTGCAAAAAAAAAAAAAAAAAAAAAAAAAATTACCATTCATAGCCATTATCATCCTATTATGATTTTGTAATGGAATTTTTATTTTTCATGTAAGTAAGAAGTGTTTTTTGGAGCTGAAGAGATCTCTCAGCAGTCTAAGCACCTGCCTGGTAAGCTCAACGTCTCAAGTTCAATGCCCGGTACTGCATGCTGTGCTGGCCCTGCACCAAGCTGGCTACCAAAACCAGACATGGTAGCACATGCCTGTAGTCTCTGTGCTGGGGCTGGCTGAGAGAGGAGGATTACTGTGAGTTTGAGCTGCATAGTGAGACCCTGCACCAAATACATAAATGAATAACTTAAAACATTTTAGAAAGAAATTTTTTTCAGAGAAAAACAAAAGATATTTACAAA
This sequence comes from Myocastor coypus, assembly GCA_004027025.1. Taxonomy (NCBI): domain Eukaryota; kingdom Metazoa; phylum Chordata; class Mammalia; order Rodentia; family Myocastoridae; genus Myocastor; species Myocastor coypus. Next base: position 30,577 of record PVJA010007642.1, read on the forward strand.
AAAAAAAAAAAATTGAAGGCATACAATTATAACACTATGTTTACCAGAGGGGGGACGGGGAATTTTCCAGGGACCAGGAAGCTAGCTCAGCAGTCTAAAGAGCCTGCTTAGGCAAGCTTAGGCATGTACATGGACTTTCTACTCCTTGTGTTTTTTTTTGTTTTTGTTTTTGTCTTTTTGAGACAGGGTCTCACTACGCAGTTCAGGCTGGCCTTGAGCTCACTTTTGTAGCCCAGGCTGGTCTTGAATTCACACTGATCCTCCTGCCTCAGCCTCCCTAGTGCTGGGATTACAGGCATGCACCACCACGCCCAGCAGACTTTCTACTTTTTGCAACTGAAGTAAAGAAACAACTGTAGAGGGATATAGAGGAAATCAGATCAGAAATAATCTCCCAGGTTAAAAAAAAAAAAAGAAAAAGAAATGAGAAGTATAAGGAAAGAATTACTGAGCATATCTAAAGAAGACACATATAAAAAATAGAAGAGCATGGAAAAATTATGGAAATATTGAATGAGCAATATAGAAAAGAAATAGAATGCACGAAACAGATTCAAAGAGATGTATAGGTTTTGTAAAAACTCACAAAATCAGGGAGTTTCGATATCTGGAAAAATTCTTAATAGTAGCTATCACCTATTTCCAATTTCCAGTTAGAAAACGAGTCTACAAAATGGAAACATCTTTCAGTGCACATGTGCGCTCTGTAATGAGGGCCACAACACACATGGAACCCAGCCAACATGTACAATGCTAGACATCCTGGTCTTTGCAAAGCACAGTAAGGTCATAAACACAAAGTCTGCCTTTTAATACCAGTGCTACAGTAATAAACTACATGACTTCAGAAATTTCATCTTCAGTTTCTCATCTGAAAATCTGGGAGGATGCTCACTGTACCTTGGCTACACCTTACTCAGGTGTTGCGCACACATATTGTTTAGGGATTACTAAATCCCTATGTGCATTACTGAGCTAGGTGCACAGGCAAAAGTAAGAAGGGGGTGGGCCTAATGCTCTAGAGTCATTCATTTACCCTTCAAAAGAAGGCTGGATGTGCTCTTATAATCATATAGGATTTTTTTCAAGGAAGATACTTTAAGGAAGGTCAGTCATAACCATTGACTGTTTCCTATCCTTTGCCATTTATTAGGGATCAATTGGATTATGAATTTACAGTTAGTTGAACCTGCTTGAGAAACATTTATGCTGTTCACAGTCCCTGCAATGCATTTTCACCATCATCTCAACTTAAGATGGCATCAAGCATCACTCCTTTCCAACATAATAATGCATTTAGAATGATCACACAGATGTGTAAAGCCAAGGGCATTTCCCAGCACAAAAATTTCTACAGGCACTAGGGTCAGAAGTGTTTGAGTAGGAGAAGCACAAAGTTTAAAATGGATAGAGACAGTTGTTTGTGACACTGTGCTCATCATTGCTGAGATGGAAATGCCACCTGGAACATCTGAAGTTTGATGCTTCAGACTAACAGACATGAGTCACATAGATTCACTGAAACATCCCAGAAATCTAGATAACTAATGATAAAGAATGGAAGAAAGGCTAGAGTTCATGGGGCCAGTGAGCTGGCTGTGGTCTAAAGTGCCTTAGGCAAGCGTAGGCAGGTGCAAGGGACCACAGTCCGATCCCTGGTGCCACCTGCAGCACCAGCCCTGCCCTCAGAGTAAGCTGAAATAGCGACAGCAACAACAAAAGTAGAGAGGTTACTTGAACATAAATGGGATGCAAAAAAGGGTGCAGAAAAGCAAGACACTTACCCTGGCTAAATTTAGATTGCAGCTACATAATAACCAACTTAGTGTTGGAGGATGGGGGGGGGGCAGGGTTGGGATATAACCTAGGCCTCACAAGTTTTGAGAATGTTTAATGAGTATCAGAATCAGGGAGAAAGTTTGTTAGGAAAATATTTATTCTTCAGCCCTACATCAGATCTACTAAAGAACATCACGAGGTCCTGAGGCCAGGAAATATGCATCTTAATAACAACCTCAGGTGACTTTGATCTACGATGACTAATTCCTACAAAAGTTAGTACAGTTAATGCAGCTGCAATAGCCAGAAGTATGTGGCAGTAGACTCCACAAATACCAGTGGAGGCCGTTCCCTTCCAGTTTCAGTAATGATTCCTTGCATCCTGTATTTCTCTCTGTTTGCAATTTTCTGCATGTTTCCGCATTTTTCACAAATTCAGTTTCCCTTTGCCAAGAGTAGGAAGAACATATGTTAATGTTCTCAGTTTTATAAAGATGAAATATCAACTACAGAAATGTTTGAGTGTTTATTCTTTAAAGGTTAACATGCCAGCCTTCATGGAATATATATATATATATGTATATATATATATATATATATATATATATATATAGTTCATTACTATAAAGTACAATATAGAGAGAGATATTCTATATCTATATGTAATATAGATATATGTCTAATACAAGAACAAGTTTACAAGATGCACAATCATTGCTGCTGCAATTAGCTGGCATCAAAAGATTCCTGAAATTTGTTAAAAATCTTTATGTTTAATCAAAAGGGCAACAGCCTCTCTCCCTACTCATTGTGAGCATTTAGCCTATATGCTCACAAACAACAACAAAAAAAAATGTGACTTTTTATTCATCAATGCCATTAAACCCAGACATTGGCTACCTATGTCAGCTTTTGGCCAGGAGCTAACTTGTATGAAAGCTTGATATAATTGTGTTAAGGGTTAACAGTGCTTAATGCCATACATGGAGCAAGAAAAATAATATGAAACTATAAACCTAGTATATGTGATTCTTTTTCTGCTTGTTGATAAGCTAATCACAGTCTAAGAAGTTGGTATTTATAATTTCTGCAATGTAATTATGAAAATCATCAATATTATATTAGCTGGACATTTCCTTTAAGCATTAAACCACAAATTGCCCTAACAAAGCTGAGTATTGTTAAGAGGAAATGCAATATGTTTTTCAACCCTAGAAGACAAGAAAATCATTTGGAGGTTAATATTTTGTTTTACTTTAATTAGAACCATTGTGTATTGAAGTCTCTGTGTATAAATCCCCCAAGTAAAATCCCACATTCAACTCCATAGAAGAGGGCAGTTTATTCCAATGAAGTTTACATTATTACCAGAGGCATTTCTCCACTACTGTTTTCTGTCTTTCAGCATAAAAGGATTTTAACCTGAGCAGCATAAACAATTAGAATGTGTACTCTAGATATGCAATGCATAAATGTTCAAGATCATCTAGTTCAGTGCTATTATTAACTATGGACAGAAATGATCCCTAGACCAAAAAGTACCCTAGTGGCAGAGGGCCTGCGGAGACTGAAGCTGCCAATGCCTCTCAGCCCTACTCCACAGACGGCCTCCATCACACAAGCTATGCTTGGGGGTGAAAACTTCTATGTAATAGCAATTCTCCTTGTTGGTACCTATAGCCACCCTGAAAAAAATGTTGCCCTGGTCTCTCTATGATGATAGAATGCTGCTCATCTCTTAAAACTCTGATTTTCTTCGCTACTCTGTAAGAACAGAAAGATGCTCTTCTCTTTAGCCTTGCTGGAGAGACAAACAGAAACCACTAGGAAGTTATGGTATTATAATCAAGCTGGATGAAAGTGGTCAAATGAACTTTTGTTGAGAGTCCATGTTCAAAAGAAAAGAGAAGTAAAAGGCATAAGAGGTTGCACACTACATATTTACACTTTCCAAAGGGCATATCTGCATCATTTTTCTTGACTTTTGAAAGACCCACAAGATAAATTTTCCATGTCCAGAATATATACACATTGGTTTATCAATGAAGAAAGCCATTCCTTTTATCATAACATAATTCTTCACTTAAAGAAATAGCAGGCCCCATAGTACTGGGAAATAAAAATTTTAAAGTGTATAATAAAAACCATACAAATAAAAAGCCATAAAACATCTAAATACACCATCATCCCCTGCTACATTCTACATTAAAATGTATTGCATTCCTGAATTCACTCTTCATTCGATGATATTGTATGCATATGGCATCTTCAGACAGAGAATGTTTCATGCACAAAGCACAGTTTCAGGTACATACTCTTTTGGAGTGTTTTGTTTTTTTTTTTAAGGACTTATGATCTATGTCCTTGTCTATATAAAGTAGGGGTGTTCTGCCAGAGGTGATTTTTACTTCCCAGAAAACACTTGGCAATCTCTAAAGACGCCTTTGGTCAGCACATCCTTGCAAGGAGAACTCTCTGAGGCCAGGGATCCTTCTCAAGTTTCTACAATGTTCAAGACAGCCCTCGCCATAGAGAACTCTTGAACCCCAAGTCATCCACCACAAACCAGCTAAAGCCTCTCTTTAGTGCCACATGAAGTTTGCTATCACTTAACAATGACAAACATATTCTTTGAATTTTCTCACACATGTCTACACAGGCAAAGTTCTTGCTGAAAGAGAAGTGAAGCAGCAAGGATACTAGGTTTGGAAGCCGGACAAATTGGCTTCTGTAGACGTAGCTTCCTCACTAATTAACTGCATGAACTTATCTAAGTCATTTACACTCAGACACCCTCAGTTGCTTCATGGGAAAATAAGAGAATGATGTTAAATTAATTCCAGAGGTCTCTTCCAGGTCTAAAATACTATTACTCAAATGAAAAGCAAGTTGCAAGTGTAGAGAGAAATTTTAAGGTAAACATCTGGCTAGGTAATCATTTATATTTAAAAAAAAAACTAATTGAAATGTGAAGATTCAAACTGCTTAACTGCATAGCGTCAGAAGTTGGCAAGCATTTGTTAACATCAGTTACAAACTTAATATGCTGCCGACTAACCAAAGGAAAAATTAAACATTTGCACACATCAACTAAATTATCAAAATGGTGTCATTACATCAAGAGCTTCTGGGAGTTTCAAGCAAATACAAATTTCTGTCCTAGGTAGTTAAGGTCTCTAAGGATTCAGCCCAAAACCTGAATTATTGAAAGCATCACAAGGTAGTATAGACAGAATAGTTTAAATCTTGCCTAATTAAAATATCAGTGAAGAAGAACTTGTGCTGTATTATTTTCATCTTACTTAAATATGAAATTCTACAGGAGCTCAGAGTTCAATGTAACGAGTAGGTCAAAATAACTGAGCAAAAGTCCAGAACAAGAAAGGGAGATACTGAATGGAGGAGTTTGGAAAACAAGACAGTGCCAGGAAGAGTAATCCATGTGGAGTTTTAGATGTAAGATTTGCTAGGAGGTAACTGGAAATCAGTACTTGCATTGAGCAGTTTTAGCTGAGAATAAAGTAGATTAGACAGATGGAGAGAGAGGGAGATTGTACATGGCCAATAGACAAAAATGATAGATAGATAGATAGATAGATAGATAGATAGATAGATAGATAGACAGGCAGATAGATAGGGTTATAGATATGACAGATATCTCAGAACCACTGTGAAAGTTTACTCTCTAAAAGACAACTACATTGAGAAAAATAGGTCAAGAATGTTTGAATTCAATGTAAACTTTGGGTGAAATGTGTTTTCATGGATTTCTGGTTGTTATCTTCTTGCTGTTTCGTTTTTATACTACTAAAGAGTGAACTCAGGACCTTTACAACGTGTAGCAGTGAATCTCGCAGTTTTCTAGTGTTGAATGCTAAGCATGGCTGCTTATCACGTATCCAATTTGCTCCTCCTCTAGGCTAATTTCCTCAATGCCTCTCCACACCATTATTTTGCTGAATCAAGAGAGAGCCTCAGCAGAACTGTGGAATGTTCTGATACGTGTCTGCCTCCTTTCAGAGATTCAAAATCATGTGTGTGCGGGTCAGTTTCCATCACCTTAGCTCATATCACCACCTCAGGAGCCCACCAGGTTCTACTGAATCCCTACTTTCAGGATGATAGCCTGAAAATCCTCTATAGACCTTATATACACACTAGTGAAACAGAGAGGTGGTACTTGTTTATTTTTCTACTCCAGAGATGTCTTTTGGTATCTGAAATTCAATGCCTCCAAAGTTCTTCTTTATTTTTAAGAGCATACTGAAAGATAGTAAAATAAAAAAAATAAATAAAAATGATACAGAATTTCACTAAATCAAATGACAGGAATTCAGCCATGATTGTTATATTATGTATTGTTGTCTGTAAATCAGTTGTTCAGATTACCAGACATAAACCTGTAAGAATGGTCAAGGAAAGAATAAAAATTAAAGAAGAGAGAGGATAGAAAATTAAGCATCAATGGCTCCTTCTAATAGACCAGCCGAAATCAGCAGTACCTACAATTATCCACACTATCTTGCATACGTACGACCTATATTTCTTTTTTCCTTCCTCCCTTCTTTCCTTTCTCCTTTTTCTTATCCCGTTGTTCCTTCCTTTTGAACATTTTTTTCCCTCTCATAGTATAATTTGTACCTCTCAGATTCTATTTACTCTTTCAGGTATTCACACTAAGGAGACAACCTTCTCGTTTCGCATTTGTTGACTTTTTGTTGTTTTACCTGGCCTATCTGAGTTGACTTTTACTAGAAGTAGAAGTCTTGGCACATGTGAGTGCCTTTATATTAAAAGATCTAAGATTTTCTTGATCCAGTGCCATTAACTTTGTTTTTAAACTTCATGAGAGAATGTTGGCTTTTACTATACCCATGGAAATGATAAATTGAAGAGATTGATCTTACAAAGATCCTAGTATCATCAGTCTAGGGAATATTTCCATATAGCTACACCACATTCTCTCATATTTTGGTATGAGACACTTGACTTCCTCATGGTATTAGAGAAACATTCTGAATAAATAAAGTTGAGAGATAAATTTATTTTTTTAAATTTCTTCACAGGTAAGCCCATGATTATACTGTGACAACATTTATTTCCTTTCCAAAATCAATAATACATTGTTTTTAATATCAGAGTGTGTCTTAATAAATCCAACATTAATGTGGAGCAGAATACTACACATTTGCTAGAAAATATGAAACAAAGAAATCAGGTAAACTTATCAAAACAATACTGTTGGCTAAGTATGCCATTACTTAAAATAAGCCACATAGGCTTATTATCTTGCATATAGCCCTAAGAATAAATGCCATTGACTAAGGCATTAGCGACAATATTTTAGTTGATATATTTATGTCCATTTCTAAGAGTTACCGAGAAGAAAAAGATTCAGTTCTTGCCCTCCATGAAAGAATAAATGCTATCTTCTCTTATCATAGTTTCTATTTATAAAATTCTATAACATATTTGTTTAAAGACACATGATCATTGATATTACAAATATAAGTTCATGACAGTTTAAATAATATGTGCTTTATTTCCAAGCTTGCTTCTAAGCCTTAAAGAAGTTCTATTCTGTCTTTCTCATGTTTCTAAAGAAGTCTGATGCTTTTTAATTTACCACATTTTCTTGGATCTCCTTTCACTGTCCATGAGGATTTACCACAGCATTCACACCCTCAACTGCTTCCTTTCTCATGGTTTCTGTAGAACAAAGTTTCGCTCATGGGCAACACAGGTAGCCACTGTTTACATAGTGCTGACTGTGTAACATTCTTGATGTGGAACCATTTGATATGCATTAATAATGTTTATTTTTCTTGCCATATTTTCTTTAAATTATTTGCCTCGTGGGGCCAGCAAGATAGCTCTGCAGACTAAAAGCCTGCTTAGACAAGCTCAGGGACCATGGTCAACACCATATGCTGAGCCAGCCCCACCCTTCAGGGCCTTGAGCCAGCGACTGAGTCGGGGAATGTTGGCGCACACCTGTAATCCCAGTGCTGAGGAGGCTAAAAAACAGAAGGATCACTAAGAGTCTGGGCCATATAGTGAGACCCTGTTCCAAATTCAGATTGATATGAATTTTAAGTGATATTGTCTAGATGGTGCCATATATCTATCAACAATTAACAGTATTTTTGAAATTTTCAAACACATTGGCAAACTGATAGGTGTCACACCTGTCCTGGAGATGTTCCTTGAGTGACCCTTCATCTTTCTGCTCAGATCCATACGGGTTGCTCTCTTGGCTTTCAACATAGTTGTCACTGTGTCACACTTAAACTGGATGACTCTGATGATAATCCCAAAGGTACTATTTGATTTGATATCTTTGCCTGTCATGGCTGGTAGTGTCCAGATCTTCTTTCAAGAGTACATATATGTCTATCACCTAGCAAAAAGGGTAAGGGCAGAAATAAGATAGAGGCTACTTGTGAGTAAATGTAGGCCATGAACATTGTGGAGTACCGAACACACACTGCATCCACATCCACAAGTAGCACCCACACTACTCTGCCAGCACACAGCACTTGAACCTAGTTTCATAGTTGTATTACACACACTGAATGATGGACGTAACCATTCTGTGCTTTATCTTTGCATCGTCGGACAAAGCCTGACTCCTTGCTGACTTCTAGAAGAGAAATCAGTGCAGTGGCTTAGAAAAGAACTAGAAAGCTTCTGGCTCTTGAGGAGACAATTAGTTCATATTCTGCTGCTTGCTAGAAGGATGGCTCTGTGTAAGTGAAATGCACCTAGGAACAATGACCGTTATGAAAGCCACCATTTATTGGATGTTTAGTTTTAGCATGTTTTATCTAATTTTAATTCTCCAAGAATCTTCTTACTGTATTATTGTTATCATTGGGATCCCTTTTAAAATCGGGGATGTGTATCAAAACTGTATTTCCCTCACGTGGATAAGTTGAGCTAATCAACTCTAAATGGTCTTTCTAAAACTGCCCTCCTTTGAAAATAACTGTGCCATAAAACCTGCAAGTATATATTGGATTTACACCCTCTGGGAGAGAAAAAATACCAATTACAGAATTTTCAAGCTGAGAAGAAATGTAGAGAATGACTTTAATTATCCCATTTCCCAGATGAAGAAACTGAGGCTCAGAATATATGAGACATAAAATGATGAGGGGGAAAAAGGAGGCAAAACATAGAGAGAAAGAGTAAGGCAGGCAGAAATCCCTGTCAGCGTCCATCCATTCGCTCCCCAAGTTAATTAATTAAGAAATGTCAGAAAACAGGAGCACATATGTGAATAAGAAAGCACTCTACTGTGAGAAATAGCTAACAACCATTTTAAGAGAACAAGCAATTATGTTGAAATGCCATAATAAATGTGTTCATTTGTAGGCAGGGCCTATAACATACCATTGTGTGTATAACTTGTCATCTCAAATGTTAAGGGTCCATAAAGGACCTCTCAATTTCATTTACCCACCATCTAGGCTAAATGACATCCCCAATCAGCCAACCAATTTATACAAGAAATTAGTAGACATCTTTAGCTCCCTCTCACCCTATCCAATCCAAAACATTAAATGTTGATCTTACATCCAAGGTATATCTTAAAAATTACTGTTCTCTTTATCTGCATTTCTACAACTCTAAACTATCATTTTCATTTGTCCAGGCCATTAAATAGTTTCCTGTATACTCCCTTCCTGTCCATTCTGGCACCCCTGCCATACAAGATCTATTGACCAGATAGAACGGCTTTAAAAACAACTTATGTCACTTCCTTTACTACATCTCTCTATAGCCATAATAACCTCCTTCTTGTGATTTTTACCTGAACTCATTAAATGTTTTCACAAGAAAAAGTATAACCATCTTCACTACTCAACCAGTAGTGATTAAATTAATGTATTCCTTACAAAGAACCATTCAAGACTTTAGTTACTAGAATGTGTTCCATGATATTTCCTAGAACAGCAAGTAACAGCAGTGAAGTACATTGTTAAAACTTCACAATCTAATGGCAACACACTAAATATTATGACGTGCTTTTCTTGATACCTGTCTTTATTCCCCGTTAAGATGTGATAAGACCTGAATGTGTAATTATTTTTTCCACATTCTATAGGGATTTATTAGAATATCAAGGATTGATGGAAAATATCAGTTCCATGCTAAGTCTAAGGCATTTGATACTCAGGAAGACAGTGATGTTAAGCTCAAGTGCCTATGTTATAGGATAATAGTATCACTAAGCTTCTCTTCTGGAGGGTTAACAACTTAAGTTTGCAGACCAAAAATTAGAGAGAAAAGAAGGGCTACAAAGATAGTCAATATTTTGGCCCTAGCCCTTCAAGGTCAGTGAGGACTCTGGCCATAAGAAACCCTGTACTGTCACATCCCATAACTCAACAGTATCCCAAATTTTCTGTTCAATGAACTTTAAATACTCTATATTAGTATGTGCATTTATATTTAAGAGTTCAGTACTCCAACTGCAAGATAAAGTCTCTTTTGCTTACCTTAGAGTTCCACATTTGCAGGGGTGGGAAAGGCAAAGGCCACTTAAAGGAGCATCACGAGCTCAGCAGTGAGCCAGTAGGCAGCTTGATAGCCAGCCATGATTACAGGAATGAGCACTATTTACAAAGGTGAGAGCCTGAGGCATTTAAGGAGAACTGCAGAGACAAGGTCTGTGTGAGCGAAGGGTCAGCTAAGTTGCATGCTGAGGACCAAATAAAATTTAGTAAAGTTGTCTGGGCAAAGGGAAAGCCTGCCATGGGGGTACCAGCGAAGCTCCCAGCAGGAGAAAACTTGAGGTAAAGGAAAAATGAAAATGACGTGTTTTTGCCATTATATTTTCATATCCATCGCCTTCGAAACACCGAGCCTTTTTCTATAACTATAAATTGAGTCACATTTATCGAAGTATTTTCCTTGTCAAAAATGACCTTGCCTGATCATTTTATTTAAAAGCCCATTCCAAGCTCTGGCTGCCTCTTTCTTCTGACCTTGCTTTATTTTCCTTCCTGGACTTGTACCACCTGCTCTGGCATCTGTTCGTGTTCTTGTTCCTTTTTTCCTCTCTCTCTCTGTCTCTCTCTCTCTCTCTCTCTCTCTCTCTCTCTCTCTCTCTCTCTCTCCTCTACTAGCCTCTGAACACTGTGAGAGCCCAGTCTTGGTGTATTATGGGTCTTTGTTGTCTTAGGGCTTCTCTTCTGCACTTCTTCCCAGTGCCTCACCCTCCTCTCAGTATTGGTACATGCCCATAGCATGACAAGAATGCGGGTTACTTTCAGGCTGCCTTTTGTTAAAAGCTCTTCAATAGTATATCATTAAGAGCTTAAGTTAGAAAATCCTTTAATCTTTTTAAAGTCCCAGGGAAGCATGAGTATCTATTACATATCTCTAAATTTTGTCTTTGTTATTTCTACCGATTGCTTCTTTGATCCCAAAGCATCCATCTATATTCAAACCCAAGTCAAAAATAGAACTACCACTAAATGCATAGTCTGACCCAAGTAATCTTTGCTCTACTGAGTCTATATCTACTCATATTTTAATTTTATTTGGGTCAATACAATGTAGAAAAGTCTAGCTTTAATTTAAAAAGGAAAAATAAATAAAAGAAAGTTGCCATTCAACAGACTTTTTGCAACACTGCACTTGGTTTTTATAGATGTGGAGACATCTAAATAGTAAATATTAGGGAGCCAAAACAGTCTATCTAGGTCCTGGGCTTTGTTTGCTTGCTTGTTTGCTTCTTTCCTTTTGTTTTTCATCCAAATATATTTATGCCATCATGTCAAAGGCTAAGATAGACAAAGCATATTGTGTCCATAAGGTCCAATAAGATTCACTGGCCTATGCTGTAGTTTATACTCTATCAGTAACTTTGAGATATTGACTTAATCAAGCATTAACTTGCTCATAAGTCAGTGATGAAAATGCCTACCTCATGTGTTATTGTAACAGAAATAGAATGATGAATAGATCCAAACCATGTCAAGTATTTGAATGTTATAATTTATAAATGTAAGATAGCATTACTGTATTTCTTCTTTCACTTATGCAGATATATAACAGGCTTTTATTCTCCAAACTCTTAACAACTGGAAGTAACATTTCTTTCCTTTATAGGCATCATGCTTTTATACCAAAGACTATGAAGAATCCCAGTTCCAGAGCTTCTTATGCTGTAAGTTATGAAGGAAGTCTTAGCAGAAATTCACTTAAGGCATCCATGTGTCTGAGAG
>PVJA010007642.1:42693-67791 GCA_004027025.1 Myocastor coypus
TGGTATTTCCACAATTACTGTCTCTGAGGGACCAGCGCATGTTAAGAAACTGCTGTGACATCTCTGTTGAAGGATACAGTTGGCAACAAATACATGTATAGGAGAGAAATCCTATCTATCAAATAGCATGATCTACAAAATAGCATCCATATTGATTTTTGTTTGTTTGCAGGGACTTTGCGGATGTTGTTTTTCATTAAGCCAGCAAGTTCTGGCATGGTGAAAGTACAATATGCTCTTAACATTTGGTCAAAATTAGAAATGAATTATCCTGTTGTTTGTTTATTCCGGAGCTTAGTCCTCTGGATAGCCTAGGTTAATTTTCAAGGTCAGTGAACTGAGGCATGCTTCTAGCAGAGCTCACAGAGTTGTTTTTCACTTTAATGTTCCCTCCCACCAGTCTCTCCCCATCCTCCTTGGCATCAAAATATCGATCAGCTCTTCTCTGCCTTGTGGAGGGGACCAGGATGTATGCTCAGGAGCGAACCACAAGCTGAAGGGATGTACGGCTGAAGCCGCGACATTCCCTGCAATTAATATGCTTCTCATTCTAAGGCAGAATTTTTCTGATTACAAAAGAAATGTAATTCTTGTCCCCTTGTCTTTGTTTTTACCATCTCACCACCAATGTGACCTAAAATTGATGACTTATTTTTTTCTGACACTGTCTTTCCAATTTGTCTAAAACAGGCCTAATAACAGAAGCAATCTAGTCCATGTAAATTCTAAGTGTAGTGCCTTTCATACCATAAGCAGTCAGGCAGCATTAGCTGCTCGCAGTATTTATCAGGCTCTGAGCCAAATGTTTTACCCACATTACCTCGTTTACTCCTACACTGTACTAGAAAGTAGGATTAAATGAGAATGTATCCAGAACACTCCATCATCCATAAGCTTGAATTATAAGTGAGAAAACTGAGGCATGAAACGATCGCTGTCTTGCCCAAGGCTATATGATTTATTGAGTGAGGGAGCCAGGCTTCTTACCAAGGGCTACAAATGACAATGTTTTTCAAATTATGGCTTTGGGATGATTATCAGCATAATCAGAATCTCTGTAATGGACCCAAAGCATCCTCCATCTTAAGGAGTTCTCCAAATAAACCAGGTGTGGTGGCACATGCCTGTAATCCCAGCACTAAGCAGGCTGAAAACAGAAGGCTCATGGGAGTCCAAGCTGCATTGTGAGACCCTGTACCAAGTGCATCGATAATAAAAATTTAAAAAAAGAAAAAAAAAAACAAGGTCTGCAAGCAGAGCTCAGGCTCCAAATGTTTGCTGCATAGTGACTTATATGGGAAAGGCACGCTCTGTCATTTTCCAGAGAAGTGATCACAAGCCTTCAAAAATAGCAGATTTCATTTAGAATCCTATACAAAGAAGACTCCAGGAAAATGCCAAGGGATAAAACTATAGCAGATGAGCATATCGCCCCAATAACAGACCAGCAGGGCACAGTGCAGGCCCAGGGCAGTCGCCTCTTTCCTGCCTGAGGGCGTCGGTTTGCATGTGATTGATTTTATCTTACAGTTGATGGGTTGATACATAGATTTAATTAAATCATGTGTTGTCCCATCAATAGAGCTTTGGAGCTATTTTACATTCAGCCTGGGTACCAGATTGAATTAAATGGTTTCTTTAAAGCCTATAAAACAGAAAAATATCTTTCCCTGGTTGGTATTTTTTACATATTGGTTACCAAGAGTCTGTAAGCTAAAGCAGGTTGTAAAGTTCATTTAGTAGTGAGGAAGCCAGTTTGACTTTTATGGCTATTAATTTTTTATGGAGCACAGAGCAGAATTACTAGTATTGTTCCTAGCTTAGATGCCTCTGTAACCACTGGAAATGAGGGGACCTCCTTTTGGGAAGCATCTGTCCTGACCATCCCTAAAGAAACAAAGGATAGTATACAAGCAGTTTCCCAGTCCAGGTAATAAGATCCCACCATGCATAGTGATAGTTACTAGGAGTCACACACAGAAAACATTGCTGTGCATGCTCTAACAATAGATGTAACGCATTATGACGTTCATGTAATATCAGAGAAAGTGGAAAGGTATCTATCCTTGAAGAAAAGTCACTGTCACAACTTATATTAGACCATCATGGGGGCTGAGGAGATAGCCCCATGGCACGAATGCCTGCCTGGCAAGCGCAAGGTCATGAGTTTGAACCCTGGTGCCCCCCAAAAATAAAATAAAATAGATAAGCCATCATATTTCTGCACATGCCTACTGTGCACCATTCAGGATTCTAGCAATGTAGTGTACAACAGTAAAGAAGACTGAAAAGCAGGCAAAAGATCTTTTCATGGATCCCACTGATTCAAGTCAGTGGAATAAGATGAAACTCAAATAAAAATACATTTGTCTATGTATGAGTAATAAATGCTTACATAGAAAGTAAAACAAAAATAAAGTGTAGAGCCTTTATTGGAAGGAGCTCTGCTTCGAATGGGGTGCTCATGACAGACATCTCTAGCATAAGATAAAAGGCTAACAACCCTATTGCCTACATCACTTGCCCAGGAAGGCTTGCTCAGGGGTCCAGAACTTTTCTGTAGCCCTGCTGTCCATGTGAAACCTGTTGCTGTGCTCAACAAGTGACATCTAACCTTCACACGTGAAACTTCGTAGAGTGATTGATTTCAACATCTACTCTACCCTTGTCTTCCTGTCTTCCTTAGACAGCTGTTCACTGACTGCTTGTTTTTTGCAGGTGCTGGGCTAAAGATGGAGAAATAGTAGCTCATAGTTAAGAGTGTTCACCAAGTGAAACACTAGACCTGACTGTGTGCTAGCTTAGTAGCTCATATTCTTATTAGGAACCACATTCTTTACATCACCAGCCAGGGATGAGACCCAGATTGGGTGCACAATCCCCAGCTTCACAGCTCTAGTTGGTGCCAGAGCTAGCATGAAAATAATGTTTTCTGAACCCCATTTAAATTCCCCTATGATGTATAAGCCCTTAGATGAACTTATTTGTCTTCTAAGGCAAATGAGGTCACAGGCATTTCAGAATAAACACATCTCTACCTTAGCTCTAAATGAACTCCAAAAATCTATACAACTTAACCCCCTGTGTGCAAACAAATTAGTATTAGCTTCGTGTATAGCTAAAGCTTTCACCAGCCAAGTTCAATCAGCCTGGGAAACAGGCTGGTGACTTTATAGTACAAACCAGATGTCTGAATAGATCCTCCCAGCCATTAGAAGTCAGCAAGGCTAGAGGAGGGGCAAGGGCTCCTGTGGCATCCTTTGCCCCCCCCTTTCCCTCATAAGACTGGCTCTTTGTTGGCTCACATCCGTCTGTGCCCCACCCCCAGGCTCCCTTGGCCACCCAGTCTTCACTGTCAGCTGCAGGACTCTACCGCCTCCTCTTCAGTGCCTTCCGTGCCTCCAACCACACCTCTTACAGCACCTGCTACCCACCAGAATCACTGTCCTATTTTTACCAGTGAAGACCAGAGAGCCCAGAAGTCGAGCTCATAGGATCTTAAAGAAAGAAAGGATCTGACAGGTCTGCCAGAACTAATCTTGTTCACAAAGAGAACCCAAAGGACACATGACTTGTGACTGGGAAGCCCCAGAACTCCAATTTCACGCTGGGAGTCAGACGGGCCTCATTCCTTCCCACATTTGTCTTTTATTATCATTCTAACCTATTAATATTAGGAAAGAAAATGTCTCGAAGTTGAGTGTGGCGGCATTTTCTGAAAGGTAGCAGGAGGCAGATGGGGCAGAGCCCGGCTTTTCCTGTCTCCCAGCTCACTCACTGGTCAGGAAAGCTACTCTGCCCTGCAGGGAGGTAGGTCCGCTCCCCACATTCGCCTTCTGACCCTTTGCTGTGCATAATATCGAACGATGGGCCAAAGAAACAGCTTCTGGGTTCCGACCAGTAGTTATAGGGTCACTCTGATAAAAAAAAAAAAAAAAAAATGATCCAAAAGAAACCAGGATGATTTTCTCGGATGATGATGGAATACATTTCAAGATGAACCAATGATTATTTCAAAATGCTCTGAAACCATCCACATACTCTTGACGTAATTCAAATAATGAGCCTCATTTTCATTTAACACTACCGGGAATGGAACTCAGGACCTTGTGCTTGCTAGGCAGAAGCCTAGGCCACTGAGCCATCTCCTCAGCTATCACTTTCATTTTAACAGTGACAAAATTTTGACACAAGGAAAAGATCATCACCTAGCTAGCTGGTAGAAAAGAGAGAAGCTAATTTCAAGCCATTGTCACCTTGCCATGAATTAATCCAGACTTCTTTTTTTCTAATAGAAAGACAGGAGATAATAATGACAATTTAAAACTGCACTGGACACAGACTGACTACATCTAAGGCTATGTCGCAGCCACTTAATCTTACTGTTCTCATCAGGTAAGTGTTGTTGTCATTATTATCTCCATTACACACAGGACACTTAGACCAGGGTGCCTGGCACAGTATTTGAACCCACTTAACCCCTATGATGGACTGGTCGTGGTGTCCTTTCTTCCTAGAAGTGAACGATGGCTCCTGGCAGGCATAAATTCCCACCGAAGCTCCTTGCTGGTGGGCTTGTCCTCGGGATTCCTTGCAGAATGCAAACAGGCTCCCATATCCCCGGAGCGCCCCTGTGTACCCGCCCTCACCTGCATGCATGCCAAGCTTTCTGTTTGAACGACCTCTTGCCTTCCTATCCCAGGCAGAAGGCTGACCCCTTCCCGGCCCTAAACCACAAATCAGTTACCTTAGACAAAAAGACTTTGCACATGTAATAAAGTTACTAATTAGTCACCTAAAGATAGATTATCCTAAATTAAATGAATCCAAAGAAGCAAAGAGCAGAAGAGAAAGATGGATGACACAGAGGAAAAATCCAGGATGGTTGCTTCTGAGAAAGCTGTAATGTGCTGTTTTTGTCTTAATGGCAAGAGGATCACGTGTCAAGGAAATAGAGACCTCCAACGAACAAGTTTGGGAGAGTTCTCTTTTCCATATCCTTGCTGTTGCATTTTTCTTTGGGGGGGAGGGCTTCTAACTCTGCTCTTCTAGTTACTCATAAAATATGTTATTGTGAACTGCAGCCCCTCCTCCATTCAGGAGAATGCTAGGAGCTATTAATGCCACTGAACTGCTTCCAGGTACACTTTCGCCAACTTCCCACTGCCCCTTGGCCTTCCCCACATCTAGCAATCACTACTAAACTTGTCGATCAAATTCTTCTTAGCATCCACATATGGGACAAAATGTGGTATTGGTCTTTCTGTATCTTAAGTCACTTAATGGTCCTCAGCTTCATCCATTTTTCTGAAAGTGAAAAACATCATTCATATAATTTCTGGCTGAGGAGATAGATAATAGATAGATACATAGATAGATAGATAGATAGATACATACATACATACATACATACATACACACATACATACATAGATGATAGATAGACAGATAGAAAGATAGATGATGATAGATAGATAATAGATAGATCGATAGATACATACATACATACATACATACACGGATAGACAGACAGACTGACAGACAGATAATAGATAGATGATAGATAGATAGATAGATAGATAGATAGATAGATAGATAGTAGATAGATAGATCATCCCCTGATGGGTGTCTATGCTGATGTTGTGTCTTAATTACTGTGAAGAGTACAACATTAAGCATACACATGCCAGTATCTCTTTGATATATACGTTTATACACACTTACTGAAATATATCACATTGTGTCCACACAAATATGTACCATTATTCCATGTTAATCAAAACCTTTTCTAAATCTTTAAGGAAACAATAATGCTATCTAGGCTCTGTTGATCATTACACACTGCACACTCCATCAATTTATCACACTACAGCCCACAACTTTACAAAACTCATACTTTTTTAAATGAAACTAAATTTGGCCAAGCACTAGTGAAATTGAATGTCACATTGAAACACTAGGCCTGAATAACATCTTAATTATAAACTAAAGAGATCTTAACTAGAAGTCCAGTGCACACATACTGAATTCCTGGGCTGTGGAGATAGTTCAGGGGTCTAAGCGAGTGCTCGGCAAGCACAGGGACCAGAGTTCGATCCCCAGTCCCACATGCCATGCTGGTTGCTGCTCATGGGCAAACAGAGCCAGCCACTGAGACCAGGCATGGTGGTACGTGCCTGAAATCACAGTGCAGGGGAGGCCAAGACAGGAAGTTTACCATGAGTTCAAGTTGCATAGCAAGATGCTGTCACAAATACATAAAAAGAAAAGAATAACGTAAACATTAGAAAAGACATACTTAATTCCTGAACTATACAAACTATGTGGAAAACTAACAAGTCTCTTCTGTCTTGCAAGAGCTTCTCTCCTTTCAAGATCCAGCAGGGATGGACAATCCAGTGTCTCAACTTGAAGAAATAAAACTAAAAATGTTGCGTGTGTGCAGTTTTCCCGAAGTCTCTCTTACTCATCAAAAAACGAAATCTGTGTGCTTTGATTGCCAATGAGAACATAGAGCTGCTGCTTGAAAGAAAAAACGAGGGAGAGAAAGATTACCACATAAAGGAACATATTTTTCATATGCAAATTAAGTGTATTTTCAGATAAAGAGTCTTAAAACAAGGATGATCCAATATGGTCTGTGCCTTGGATGTCATCTATGCAGATTTCATGTGAAAACAAATCACGTGTCTGCACATGCTGTTTACTTGTGGGATACAATCTGTTGGAAAAACAAAAGCGTTTCTGCAATTCTCAGTTATACCTGAATCCCACTTCATCCACCAGAAGTACGTCCAGCCTGGAACCCAGCCGCGTGGGCATTCCTGTCGGCTCAGACTCCCCGCAGGGCGGTCACTAGCAGGCAACCCTGGCCCTGTGGCGAGGGGACAGTCTGTGCCACCTTGCAGACCACCGCCACAGGCTTCCACGCTTGCCCTTCACAGGAGGAAGGCCCTTTGCAAGAGACGCTTTTGTTTCCTTCCCATTGCTAGCCTGTGTTCTATAAATGAAGCTGCTCCTTCACACTGCAGCTCCTCTCTCAGCCTCGCTAGCAGCGACTGTGCCTTTGGAGCTGGGTCAAAGAACCATCCTTCTGATTTCTGTCAGCTACAAACAAAGACCAAAGCAGAGAAACTAGTCTTCCAAGGAATCCCCTTCCCTAGGAAACGCTCTTCACCAAGCAATCAGTGAGGAAGAGATCATTAGCCTGTCATGGACCATTAACAGTGGATCGAAATCTAGGCAGTCAATTCCCACATCCCATGCACCCTCTCCCACTAGAGCATGTATCAAGTTGAGGCTATGTCTTTGCCACATTAAATAATGATAGCCGGGTGCCTTAAAGAGGAGGTACCATCTGCCAGAAAATCTCAGGTTAGACCCTGGATAAATGAGCTATTGGAAGGAGGTGCCAGAGTCAGTGAATCCAATAAATCAATCTCTCTCCTCACTAGAGTCTGGATCCATAAAAATATGTCCCTATGGGGCCCACTCAAAAGTATGAATTACCTGTATTAATCCCTCCCACATTTATAAAACAATTAAGCCTTGGCCACAGGTAATGGTTTTGGTTCTTATGTTTCTATAGACCTGACTCGTCCTGGCTATTCCAAAGCCAGGCTTCCTGTTAATTTTTAATCAGTTCTGTTACTTACGTCTAAAAGGCCAAAGTGTTACAGGTGGACCAGCAGCTGCATGTGCTAAAGAAAAGATGCTGAAGACAACCATTTCAGTTACTTTTCTCTCCATTCAGGGACAAAATACTTGACACCCAAAATGAAGGAAGGCAAGGGGTTTTTATGAGCTCAGTGGTAGCAGAGGTTTTAGTCCACACTCGGCTGGTTCCATGGCAGAGGGGTCCATGGCAGCCAGCAGCTGTCTGGTGGCAGACAACAGCAAAGAGCAAAGGGAAAGCGTAATGCAGCGGAGAGCAAGCCTGTCTCCCAGAAGTTGCGTTCAGGCTATGCACCCCCGGCCAGGTATCGCACTCACACCCATAATCCCAGCACTGGTGTCACAAACTCTGCAAGCCCACCCCATAACTACATGAGGCTTTGAGGGGACTAGACACAAACGATAACAATAACATTAGCGACAATCTGAGCTTTGCTGTGCTCAGCTTTTTCTTCTGTCTCCCAGCCAAACCTTGTCTATAGATAAGGTTGTCTACTGTCCCTTGGATACAGAGAAACTGACAGCTCAGGCTGGTGCATGTGAGGTGACAGATCAATAAATGGCCCATCCCTGGAAACAACGAATCCAACCACATCTCTACATAATAAGAAGCTGCCACCGGGAAGAACGTCATCTTTTAACAAATGGCATTGCATCTCTAGCCACTAATGAAAGAGAGAAGAACTTTATAGCCCAATTTCAATTAGCAGTAAAGTTTCATGTACTGTCTTTTGGAGAACTTGCTGTGGTGGAATTGATAATGACACACTATGATCACAGTGGTCTTGAATGGTATTATAAAAATAACCTGAAATGACAATTGTGATAGCCTGCATCATCTAAGGAGCAGGGATCCAAGCGAAATCATGCTTCTACCTGCGCCTTGTCTTTGATGAGACTTTAGCGCTGTCTAATGCAACTGCCCAGTATTTGTGCAAATAATAGGAAACAAACCACAGCGCTGTGATTTCCCCAGCTTTGCAGAGACTGGGTGAGTGATGCATAGAGGTGAGCCTGTGAAGCAGCCCTTGCAGAAAGACCACGACAAGTCTTGCCCTGGGGTGCTCCTCTTGACAGCTTGGCACCACTGGGAGAAAGATCCATCCTTCAAGAGGGTTTTGCCTGAGACTGATTAAAAGTATTGCATCCATTCTTTCAGAATTCACAAGTGAGGGAATCTGAGTACAATGTCAGCTTGATTCGCTCTGAGTTCACCCAGTGTCTTAGTAATTGAGCAGAGCTCTGGCTGGGGGTGAGTCATGGAGTTTCACCTCGCGGTCTACATCAGGTTCCTGGAGCTGGTCACCTTCTCTGCTTCCCGGATGCCCTGACCTAAGCAGCCTTGCTCTGCCACTCCCTTCTTCTGTGACATTCCTATCTTGAAGTTAGCCAACCCTGTCAGAAAACCACTGGAATTGTCAACCAAATTAAACCTCACCTACCCTGAGTCATAGGTGTTGGATATTGTGTCCAGCCATAGAAAAGCTAACTAATATGATAAGTGTGGAGATAGCTTTTCTAAATATATATCACACCAGAAGAAATATATGCCACGTTGAAGTTTCCTCCCACACCTGCTATTCTGGACAGGAGCCATCAGGGCCATAAAAGCATGTACGTAATAGAGAAAAACCAATTATACCCAGGACCATGGACAGGAGTAAGTGAAGGGTGAGTAGCCAGGAGAGCCTGATGGGGAATCTAGAAGCGCAGTCTATATTTAATTTGACCAATTACTTATCCACTCACCAAGGTATTTGTCAAATGACTACCTATATCAACTTTTCTAGCACTTCTTACATAAAATAATGTTTAAAAATCTCTGAAAAATAGTAAACTAAAAGGCAAGTTATTTAATTCATTTCCCCAAATGGATCTAATTCTTAGAATTCTTTTGCTCTCCTTCTAAGAACTTCAGAAAGGTGAACCCAAGAGTTAGAGTTAGCTCACACTCAGATTTCTCTGTCTCTCTCTCTTTCTCTGATGTCTACTCAGAACTGCAGTAAGTGCAATGCAAGCCCTAAAGTCTGAAACAATAACCAGTTGGTGTACAAGTTTACAGCTTTCAAGATTTTAATCCCAGAAAGTTTCTGTCCCATCAGCTTCTTTAGAAGAAGGCTCTTCTGTGTAGCCATGAAAGTCCAGTGTCCCAAGACATTTGTCTTCCTGCCTCTGTCCTCCTCCCACCCAAGTCTTCTATGCCCTTTAAGTCATTTCCACTTATATGATCTTTCCTTCTTATGCTCTGAGGAAACCGATTGCACCCAGTACTTTTTTGATGAATAATTGTGCTGCCTACGGACACATATTCTATCACTGTCTTATACTGACATTTCACTCTTACACTTTTGCTTAACATTCCACTTGGGCAGAATAAACCTCAAAATCCCTAGAGCTCAATGCCATAGTCTTTCCAAAGTTTGTTTCACACTCACATTAAGTGCAATTAAGATTATTAGAGTCTCTGCATCATTTGATGCATCAGACCCTAGTCCATCTTAACTGTGGTGCCATACAGACACGTGACCTTCAAGGATGCCAGGGTGGGAACAGAGAAAACATAGATAGAGCTTTTCTGGATCTTACATGCCACCACGCAAAAGTAATATGCGCCACCTCTACTTATATACAATTGGCTAAAACTAATTGCACAGCTCATCCAGCAAGAAGGAAGCTGGGTTAGCAATATTCAGAAATACTTCAAAAGTAGGAGGGAGATCTAGACACAGGTGAACCTTAGCGTTTTCCACCGAAATAAGGCAGAGAACCCCCAGGTACCAGAGAAGCTGACTGGGTTGAAAGTGGGTCTGACTTGCTTGAATCTTCGGAATCCAGATGTGCAAAGCATACATCATATCCATCTTGGGTATTCTGCCAGAGTTCTCAAATGAAAACTTCACATACAGTCTAATACAATCACTGTAGAAAGCTTTGTTGATGAATTTACAGCTAAGATGGACATGGAAGACATCATAGCCGATCAAGTTACATCTCTCTAATAAGTCTCTTTGCTCCATTGTCTAGCTTCAGAAGGAAAGTACAGTTTAAGACAAATAAATGTGGTAAGAATGTCACAGTTTCTTGTGACCTTCTCAATCAGCCATATGGGAACATCACAACTTCAAAACTTCTCCCTTCATTGCTTTGTACCTAGGTCAGAAAGAAACAAGCATGGATGAACAAGGTCCCACTGGGGGAACAGTGAAGTGAGAATGCCTGGCAAGAAGCATGCTTGGAATGCAATGTGGCCCAACAGTGCGATCCTCCAAGCTGACTGGCATAGAGCAAAATCACCTCTGCAACCCCCAACAGATGAGGAAAGCCGCATCAGCAAAGGTTAAGTTTTGTGAGCATGGTCAAGCAGCCACACAAGGAAAGCCAGCGAGAACACCTGCAAGGATGCAGACTTGGAGCCATTCCTATTAAATTAGATGGTGTTCATTCGTCACTGACGGCTTTGGGGGGAAATGGATCAATAAGCACTTCCCTTTGGGTCACTTTCCTACTGTGTCGGATTTATATCTGCAAATGTTTAAAGAGTTCCCATTTACCTGGGGTTTTATGACTTTGTTATAATTGCCCAAGCTGAGAGAAAGCTGCCTTCTGTCTGGCTTCTCTTCCTGCAGGGAGCAGACCAAAAACTATGTCATCTCAATCATAGAACAAAAATGCTTTGAAGGAAAAAAAATGCTGCTTTTTCCCCCCTTAAAAAGAAATTGTTGGATTGCCTAGAAAAGTCATACAGTGACTTGCAAAAAAAAAAAAAACCATTCTACTGGCAAGAGAGGACAGAGCCCCACAATAGATTTCTCTGGGTGTCTAGTCCAGGTCAGCACAAAAGATTGGAAGATGAAACCAGAGTCATGTAACACCACAGCCAAGGGGCTTTTCAGTCCAAATTTTTCATTTTAAATGGGTCTATACATCACCATTTTATATAATAACATATGTATCCATACATATATGTATATATCACATCACTTTTATATAAGTAATTACTCATGTATATGTTCATGAAGATGGTTTGAACCAACACCAGTACATGATCTACAGCTAATTCATATGGGATTTCATTTCATAGATGGTTTTTCTCATAAGTAAATGTCTTATTCTAACTACATTTACATCCATAAGCAGGAATATGTCTATGAGTATATAAATATAAATAAGATATATATATATATATATATATATATCCTATTATATATACATACAAAACTTATTTGTATATATATACACACACATACAAATACATTTCTATGATAACCAACCAATAAATTCAGTAAGCTTTTGTTTACTTCTACCTCTGTATCCTTCAAACTATACCTGACTTTTAATCAGCACACACAGAGAAAAATAAAAAGAGGCATAAGAAAAAAAAATATGTTTACACTTTGAGGGTACTTATTGCTGAAAACAAAATAGCACTGGTAATGTGAAGAATGATGTTAAATTGTACAGCAGGATGAAAACATTCTGAATTTGAACAAGAGAATTACAGAAGTCATATTATTTAATCAACTACATAAGGCCTCGCTACATAGGGAGAGTCAGCTGTAATTAATGTCTGTGTTTTTTGCATCACCACTTAGAAAAACATGTTTCAAGTTGTTCTAATTCATTTCCTAAAATTTTCTTTGCATTATTAATTTTTATTCAAACTTCCCATATTGAGTATACAAAAGTATTTGCTGCCTGATCTTGCACAAATAATGCAAAAACCAGATTAAATGAGATTCTACTAAGGAGAGTTTTCTATGCTACTTAAGAGTATAAGGGAAAAGAAAAAAATTGGAAAAGAGAAGACAGCAAATAAATGTCCCTCCATGCCAAGCTCTGCTCCATTCTCTACATAAAGATACATATTCCACTATATGTACAAACAGCCATATAAAATTCAGCTTATCTCCATTTTAGAAAATAAATAGGGCTAGCCAAATAACTCAGCAGATCAAAGCACCTGCTTAGGCAGATGCAGCGGCCAGGGTTCGATGCCCACAGTACTGTGCTGGCCCCACCCTTGGGTGATTGAGACTGCGTGTGATGGTGCACACCCATAATCCCTCTCGTAGGAGGCTGAACACAGGCAGATCGCTACAAGTCCAATATACAGAGTGAGGCTGTGTAGACCCTGTAGATCGTCTACCACATACAAAAAGGGGGAGGGGGAACAAATGGACAGTGGGTGGAAGATTTGGAAGAGGAAGCAATGATCCTAAGAACTTGCCCCGTAATTCTCCACCAGGAAAAAGAGAAACATTGGAGTAGCAACTTGTATGGTTTCAAAATTCTGCATATTACAGAGAGTTATTCAGTGCTAGCAAAGAAGTGTATGTGTCACAAATTCTGCTCCAGCTACAAATATTCTTTCTTTTTTTGATGAGTTTTATGAGGTAGGATAGCTGTATATACAGACACCCTGGAAATATGAGACATAATGTCTGTGTTTTTGACCATGAAGATACTTTTGCTGTTTGTTTAATTGTCTGTTTGTTTTCTGAGACTGTATCTCCACATATAGTTCAGGCTGACCTTGAACTCATGAAAATCCTCCTGCCTCAGTCTTCAAGTGGCAGGACTACAAATACACACACTTTTAATTACGACCTCATTCCACCAATGAATCAAAAAACTACTACATATCAAGTACCAGATCAATATTAAATAAGAGTAGAGCAAAATTACATTGTTCTGGCATTGTGAAAAATATAATCGGTGTTTCTCTTTGAATTCCATGTGGCTTCACAGCCTTAAGGACATATTCAAAATTCAACTCCAATCTCATTGTTCTACACCTACTGTGTGCAAATGACTATCATGACTCACATGAGGTTGTATCTCAAAGCTTTCACAGTGTCACAGGTATAACTGATAAATGCAGCGCCTAAGCATTATTATTTCTACACACCTTATACTTTTGTGTCTGACAAATACAGCGAGGATGAAAAGAAACCGCAGTAGGGTGTCAGACATACATGCAATTCAATAGCTCACACAAATTTGGGTGCCATAACACAGTCTCAGGAGGTTCCCACAACTCTTCAGCTAATCCAGGTGTCTTCTCTGTGACCGACTCCTCAATGCATGTTTTATGTTATCTTAGAGAATTAGCAGGAACTATCTCGACAGAACTATGTCAAGTAGAGTGTAGGAAAAAATAAATGCTGTCCTTGTCTCCCTGGTCTCTGCTCTGCTTCTATAAACAGCAGCCCAGACATAAATATGGGCTGTGATCTTTTCTGGGAGATCTCGGGATTCCAGAGCAATAGGTTCTTTTTGTAAAGAAAAACAGTTTAAGCATCCCCACAGCTATCTGTTCACTTTGCCCTCGCAGTCAGAGCTTAAAGCAATGGTCAGATCCTGGGTTCGAGGATCACTCCATACCCATTTCTCACCCCCTCAATCCTGAGGTGAGCTTCCCAAAATAAACCTCACATCTGGGCAGCACTCGTCCCAGCATCTCTGCCTTGGCCACATAGATGTTCACACATTGCACCTTCCGTTGCTCATGTTTGCTTTCTTCTGCATATAGTGTGTATCTTCTCATCTTAACTCCATTTATCCCTGAGGTCCCAATTTGTAGATAGCCCTTCAGCTGAGCCTCTGAGTCTAGATGAGGCCACTGTCTACACTTGCTTTCCAGTACCCTCCCCTGACCACAACTACCTTGTCACACTCCACTATTACCATTACCAACCTGCTCGTAGGCATGCAAACTCACATGCTCAGGGAA
Source organism: Myocastor coypus (assembly GCA_004027025.1). Taxonomy (NCBI): domain Eukaryota; kingdom Metazoa; phylum Chordata; class Mammalia; order Rodentia; family Myocastoridae; genus Myocastor; species Myocastor coypus. Next base: position 57,101 of record PVJA010007642.1, read on the forward strand.
TACCAGTGGTGTCTCGGTCTCGGTCATTCCTGGATCATCAGTAGCTCTTTACGTGTAATGCAAAGAAGGAGCTAAGCAGCTACAAAGAGACTGAAAGGCTGGTTTGATCCCCAGCATGCCAGCCCCACCGCCAGGGCATGCTGACATGGTGACTGAGACTGGGTGTGGTCTTGCTCTCCTGTAACCCCAATGCTTGGGAGGCTGAAAACAGGAAAATCACTATGAGTAGGAGCTATGAAGTCAGACTCTGTAGACCCTGCACTAAATTTTAAAAAGAGAGAAACTGAAGTAATTAGCCAACCAATGTATGTTTAAAAATGCATTAATTTATTAATTTGTACCTGTTTTCTTAGACATGAAGTGATGAATCCCATCTAACTTAATGCTAAATGACAAGAATCAAAAGTCCCTAAGGTAGCCAAACCTGTACTCAGAAGGGAAAACCTTTCTACCCTTTCCATTCCCCTTTACTCCCCTGTATCCTGAGCAGAGTACATCTCAAATTATTAATTATTACATTCAATTTTACAAGGATTTAAAAACTTATCTGAGCTGCAACAAATGAAATTGTTTGTTTTTCTCCCTTCTATTTCTTAATGACATTATAACTCAAAGGATTCTACCTCCTCTTGGCAATTGGCCATATCTATAACACGGGCAAGAATGACTTGGGAAAACAATCCTTCCACCATTTAAGTATTGTTCATTGATATGTACAATATTATAGAGCAAAACTATCACTTGTGTTGAATTTCATAAAAATCTGATCAAGATCAAAATATTGCTGAATGATGATATAAGATGATATAAGAGGAATTTCCCAGGATGGTTTATACGAAGCAACTTCATTCTTCACCAGTGAAAACATTACCGAATAGTCCTTTGAGGCGCACTTGAATACTCTTTGATTTGTTTGATTGTTTTTATTGGACAGTAGACAGCAGAGCAAATGTTCTTGATTGACTGATCAGCTTACTGATGTAATTGTAATGTCCTAGTGTACAACGCAGACCCAGCAAGTGATAGAAATAGTAAGCCACTCACAAGCAAGTTCTAAGGACACACAGTATGACAAGCGGGAAGGGATAATGAAAGAGTTATAACAGACGATCCAAAAGATGTGTAGTGGTAAAAGAGAGAAAACGGACATGGAAAAAATAACAGGAAGGAAAGAAGGTGTGTCTGAGGAAACCTGGAGAACAGGCAGGATGTGAACAGCTCGCTGAAGATGTTCAAGACCGAAGCAAGCACAGCCAAGTACAAACATATGGTGCTGCAGATAAAACAAAAGGCCTTAAAGGTCTAGTAGTAGGAAATAGGTACGGACTACACAGCGCACGGTGCACACTTACGAGATCAGAGTATGGGAAGGAGCGTATAAGTGGCTAGGGAGTGTGGGTGAGAAAGAAAGAGGAGAAAGCTTAGGTGGAAATAAGATGGTATGGTAGATGAGAGCAACCCATGGGCCATGCCGAAGAGAACTTTTCTATTTCGTTCAATTTCCTGTGCTTTGGAGGACTGATGTGCACAGATCCATGCCCCATTTGCAAGTGTGCCAATGTTGTTAAAATGTTCAATGCCTCAGTTACCCCAATAGTTCAAAGAGAAAGATAATAATGCCTACAATAAGCACATTTTCCAGCGATGAATCTGAACAGGCATTAGGTCTTCTCCAACGCACTTTAAAACACCGTGATGAAAGGTAATAAGGGAATTTGTGAGCATGTTATATTCCTAGGGGAAAAAAGCTAGCTACTTAGAGTCCTATACACATTCCTCTTCATCTTAGCTAAAACTGATAGACTCCTAAGGATGTTCTTGATTCCAAAGACGGGGAAGCAGTCTTATAAACAATATATGAGTGAGTCCCTTTAACCAACTGCTCAAGTATCCACCATTGAGCCGTGAAATGCAGCATCTCCCCAGGACTGCATGGCAGGACATAAAATATCGCCCTTCGGTGCCGCATGCTGCGTGGTCTATCACTCAGTGAATATTAATTGATGATGAAGAAGCAGAATCACGCAGACGAGAGGGAGTTCTGCGGGGCTCTTCTCTTATTTTTCTCACCTCCTACCTCGAGACACATCTGCCCAGGAAGGCGGGGGTTTTGCCTCCTCACAGTTGGCCCCTACGGGAAACATTTTCAGCTGAGCTAAATTAAAATTTCGCTTAAAAGGTCATTTTAACTGGAGAGTGTTTCTGTTAGCAGTAGGCCAATCTAGTCTCTCTCTCTCTCTCTCTCTCTCTCTCTCTCTCTCTCTTTCTCTCTCTCTCTCTCTCTCTCTCTCTCTCTCTCTCTCTCTCTCTCTCTCTCTCTCTCTCTCTCTCTCTCTCTCTCTCTCTCTCTCTCTCTCTCTCTCTCTCTCTCTCTCTCTCTCTCTCACTCACTCATCCTCACCATCTACCTCTTGGGTGCATGACTGCTCTCTCTCTCTCTCTCTCTCTCTCTCTCTCTCTCTCTCTCTCTCTCTCTTTCTCTCTCTCACACACACACACTTCTGCTTCTGCAAAGCACTGTTTAATGCTCTTTGGAAAGGGCAAAGGCACTGAACATGCAGCTGTATCCGTGTAGAACAGAGGACATATGGCCTGTCTGAAGTAAACTCACTAAAAAATATGGACAAAACTATGACACCAAATTGAGCTTCCTTTAGGGTGCATAACCTGTGTTCATCTCAACTCACCTTCTGAGGTGTAGCAGGGGAGGTGAGCAGAGGGGTGGGAGAGATGGGGCAGACGTCCTCCCTGGGAAACTAACCGTGTGCTCCCGGAAGCTCCCGGGGGCTGCCTGGCCCAGGGCCTGGCTGGTGGGACCGGAGGTGGCTGCAGAGCTCTTCCCACTTCACAAACCGTCAAGGCTGAAATGCCACAGAACCAGCAGAGCTCTCTTTTGAAACATAAACTGTAGAAGTTTCAGCTGTGCACAGCCAACAATAGGAGCATCACTTGGAGGAAGGGAAGTTTTATCCACTGTCCTCTAAGATGTACCAGAAATGTGTGGGGAAGAGTAGCCCAAGACCTCCTTATAATAGGAGGATGAGGTGTGGCCTGCTTTTGCGTAAAAATATAGAAAGAAATATTAACTCCAGGGTAAAATAATATATCTGATTAGCCTTCAAGCTAGACTAGCTGACAATTCCTTCAATCGCATGACAGTATTTCTTTTGTCAGTAGATATTCTGTACCAAATAAGACAAATTAAAAAGTCATTTGGTTCTTCAGTTTGTTCTTCTATACATGCTAAATTATTCTCTCTCTTAAGAGATCGTTTTAAAAAATCATCCAATAAAGTTGTGCTTGTATTATTTTTTAAAAAATAATAGGAACAGAAGAGGTGAAGACAATCCCAAGTCATATTTGCTGTGCAACTTTAAGGATATTATAGAGCGCGTCTGCATCACAGTTGGAAGAGAGGTTAAAGATTTTTTAAATACACATATTTTAAATGTATATTAATGCATTTACCATTAACATAATAAATAACCCATAAGTCTTCTGAATATCAAAATTTTAATAGATGTGAAAAGATAAAGAAGCTAGGAAACAAAAACAACATTTTTATCTTGAGACTAGCAGTGTAAGAACCAGAAGTTACTGAAATCTGTACAGAAGTTCGAACCTCAGTACCTCTGATCATAACTTTACTTGGACACAGACTCTCAGCAGATGAGAGTAGAGACAGACCTAGCCTGTTGTGAGCGCCGTTCTCATTAAAGGGGAAAGCTGCACCTAGATCCATGCACGGAGGGCAATGCAGAGACCCCAGGAGGCAGGACCACCTGCAGGCCAAGGACACACAGCTGCACCAGACCGTGCCTCCACGGTCCTCAGCAGAGACCAACCTGTCCATATCGTGATTTCAGACTGGGGGTCTCCACGGCAGTAGGACAGCACGTTTCTTCTGTTCGTGCACAGCAGCTAGTAGTTCTTCATTAAGGCAGCCCTAACTAAAGCATGCAGACTAAGGCATGGAGCAAGGTACAGGCACATGGGACACGCTCTGTGACACGTTGGCTACCTGGGAAAGCCCTGGTGAGAAGCTCTGAGGGAATGCAGGAGACTGAAATGATTCTTCCCTTCCTTTTTACATTCTCTGTCATGCTGTACCTTCAAATATCTCTTTTTCTCTTAGGCTGGAGAGATAGCTCAGTAGACCAAAACTTCTGTTAAGGCAAGCTTAGGCAAGCACAGGGACCACAGTTTGATCCCTGGCACCACATGCCATGCCAGCCCTGCCCCCAGGGTGGGCAGAGCCAGCCACAGTTTGGGCGTGGTGGTGGACACCTGCAAACCCAGCACTAAGGAGCCTCAAAACAGGGGGATCTCCACAAGCCTGAGCTGTGTAGTAAGACCCCACAATAACTAAATACACACAAAAGTAAATAAATAAAATGAATATCTTTCTTATTCTCAAAACAACAATGAAATGTTTGCAGTGCCCAAATGCACACAATTACTTATCTAAAACCTTATGGCAAATGTATGGTAGAATTCGGAATTGTTCCACTGTAGAAAGGTACAGCAGACCATGTAGTACCCATTATGTAAAGCTCCTGGGACAAATGGTAGCACGCACAGTGCCAAGTACAGGAATATTAAAGTTAATGGGGATAAATAAATAAAGCCCCCCATTACTTCAAGAGTTTACTTCCCAGAGGAGTTGAGAACAGCCTCAAAGCTTTAAAAATGACCGGGGCTTCAGAATGGCTGCAATGAGCCAAGAAGGCACAATCCTACTCTTCCACAACCCTGTTCGCTGCTTCCCCTTCTAGAAGGTTCTTCTCGCATCCTCACCACCTTAAGAACTCCCATGCCACCGGCTTGATCAGCTCAGGGTGACCGTCCCAAGAACTCGCCCTCATTGCCTGGGCACAGGATCCTGGCCCTCCTTCCTCCACAGCATCTTCTATGCACATCTTGTCCATCAATTCTTGGACTCACTGTCCCGTCACCAAAAGAATATGTTTTCAAGGTCTTCAGGAAGAATGAAGTCCAATTCTAGAAACCCTCATCTTAGTGAAGCGTTAAGGACCACTAGATAGAAAGCACCAAGTGTACCAGAAGTTTCTAACATTTAGCGTTTCTAAATAAAAACAGTGCTTCTGGGATTGTAGCTACAATCCTATATTCTGCATCTTGATTGTTCCAAGCCCCATGTGTTAAATGGTTAGTTCCCAACAGAGTCCTATTGGGCAGTAATAGGCTTCGAGGGGTGGGAACTAATGTTGTGCCATAGGCCAGTGGAGGAGTCTCCTCAAAGGGGAACAGGAGACATCAATCTGCCAGTCAAGACTAACTATCGAAGGAGGGAAATGTCTAAATCTATAACTCAAAATAACCTTTCCACTTTATAAGTTGGTATCTCTGGCATTTTGCTACAATACCAGAGCCCTAACAAACATACTTAGTTTCCCAAGGCTAACTTCTGAAGGAGGGAAAGGTCTGAATCTATAACTCAAAATAACCTTTCCATTTTATAAGTTGGTATCTCTGGCATTTTGTTACAATACCAGAACCCTAACAAACACACTTAGTTTCCCACTAAGAAATCTGAATGGCACACAAATTCAGTCAACAGTGAAAATCACCTACTGTGTACATACATGGCCAAATGGAATTTTGCATTTGGGGAAAAAACACTTCATGACTATGCACATGACAGCTAGTATAAATTAGATTTAATCTGCATTCTTCTTAAATTCTTAAGAAATATTGATTTTTTTGTTTTTAATTTATTTTCAGTTATTTGGGTAACCCTAAAATGTCAGGAAATGCATATTTGCTTACAATAATTTCTACCTACAGTTTTAAACTATGAAACTAACACTGGGGCTACAGTTTTAAACTATGAAACCAGCATTGGGGCTGGGAGATAGCTCAGTAAAATAAGCACTTTCCTGGCAAGCCCCAGGGTCTGAGTTCCTTCCCGAGTTCTGAAAAAGAAAGAAAGAAAGAAAGAGAAAAGAAACCAACATGTTTATTCAAATAAAACTATGTAATATATTTTACTAATTCTGAAATAAATTCATTGTAGTAAAGTCCATACAATCACCTTCAAACTTTCCTCTATTGAAAGGGGAAAGGTTGGGGTTGGTGAGCCCCACCATTCTTAGTTACACTTCTGGGAAAACTATTTCAAAAGGCCATGACCCATTTCATGCAGTCACCTTACACACCTCAGTCTTCTCATCTGTCACCATACAGTAGACATGAATAAATTCATACCAACTGATTGAATGAATGCCTTAAAAGCCGAAATGAATTGCAAAACAGTGCAAGCCATTTATCTCACAATGCCTTCCAACTATAGTAGTATAATCTTCCAATAAAATTATTGGATAATTCTTTGCACATCTTAAAATATGGCCAGCAGGACAATATTTTCTTGGCTTCCATTTAGAGCTATGTTTGGAGAGGAACTATGACAATCCTTCTGGATCTTTCCTGTCACCTCCTTCAGAAGAACCAACTCATTTGGACCCTCGGGGGGGGGGGCAGTATGGCAGCTGTCAAGCTCAGGATTATGCATCTTGAGCCTTGGCATCTGCAGCTGCAGTGAGATTCCTCTCTGAAGCCTGGCCTGGCTAGACTCCAAGGGCCAGAGCTGCCACGATAGGGTCACCCATTCCTGCCCTGTCAGAACCTTCTGGTGTCTACCACCTTTCAGTCAACCTTGGTAAAAGGAAATTTTTCACCATTTCATTCCCTCAGACCATGTTACACTGAATCTGCCTGCACCAGAACTGTAACTATGTCAGAATCTTCAGCAGGGTCTACAAATCTGTTTGTGATGACTTAAAGCTAAGAGCCCAATTTGTCATCAGATTAGAAATAGCTGCTATTAACTGTGTTACGCTGGTGCCAACACATAGCCCATGGTGATGCACAGTGCACAAGTTCTGGGCCCACTGTACAGCTTCTTCTTTTGTTCTAGTATAAGTCCGATCATTTCCACTCAATATGAAGGGAAGGAGACATTTCAAGGTCTCTCGCTGAGTGCAGGATCAGTCACACTGTATATAATGACCTCACGCCTGAGAGAAGGGGCAATGTGCCAGACACTATTGGAACCAAGGCCACTTGCAGCAGAAACCAGAAAGTAAAGGCCGGGACAATATTTGTAGACAGGAGAGTTTCTGCACTTGAGAAGGAAAATGCCAAATTATGGATGCTGGCCTCTGTGTCAAGATCTGGAAACTCTACAGAATAAAGCATGGAACTTACCAGCAATCGGTGCACCAGCAGAATGTCTGGATATACAGCTGGAGTCCGCGGATGCAGTTCTGCTAAGGTTCATGTTAGTTATTAGTGGTTAAAGCTCACAGTGATTCTTTAATGGTATAGATAATGCATTAGAAGACTTCTTTAACATTTTAGTTCAAGTCATATTCTTTTTTAACTCCACTTAAAGTCCCATTGTTCTACCCAAAATAAAGTTTATTTGCACAGTTTCAAGCAGCTAGTTCAGTCTGTCCCTTATTGATCAAAAGTCAGGGGATCAAGAAAATTAGGCCAGTAAAAGCATACTAATGGCATTTATTTCCCACGGGCCTATGACAAAACAAATGGCATCTTCCAATGGAAAAGTGCAGAAATTGAAACTTCAATGAATTCTTGGAGAAAAAGCAGGTGTCTATTGAGAGAAAATTTATCTCTGGCGAAGAATAACAAGAAATGCATACTATTCCTTCACTGAAAACATAACAGATCTAAAAGTAAAATGAACAGCATGGAGATACAAACACATATGAACATATGCATGAGTAAGTAGTTTCCACATTGTGTGTCTCCATATCCTACAACTATGTATTTCTACTATTCTCCATAATGAAACAGGATTTGCATCCCTCAATTCTCATATTACTCATCTTCTTTATGCCAAAATGTATTTTCTTAATTACTACAATTCAAAATATTTCCGTGTATTAATACTTCTCCATATGGTTTTACGTTTCAGGCATGAATGCTAGAATTGTATGTACAAAAATACAGCTCCGCCAACAAATACCTCAACTTGTCCGCACCGCCATTTTGCTATCCGTGGGGGGAGGGGTGGCTAACAATAGCTACCTGAGAAAGGTAGCTGGGAAAATTATATGATATAAAATGTGTGAACGTGTATCACCTAATATTTACGTACAGTGACAAACATTAGCGATTGCCAGCATGGTTACATTCAGTAATGACTAATACATAGTCCTTTTTCAGGTCAAATAGGAGGAAAAAATTTATCCTCAACAGGCACAGTGCCACATCGGATTTCAGCCCCACTGGACGCTCACACAGGCTTCCCTGCATATAAAACTGCCCCAGGCATCTTGAGAGAGTCCACTGTAGCTCTCCCCATAAACAGCTTCATGACACACACCCCAAACTTTGCAATTAGGATCACCCACATAACAGTCTCTGTGACCAGACATGACAGTGTCTTTGCACACTAAAGTTGCTACCCCAAAGCAAGGGGTTTATACTAGACACTGTGGCATGCTTGTCAATGTGTAATCAAGCTATTCATATTATACAACCCTCCCCAAATTAATTCCACACATAACTTGTCATGTGCAACCACTATGATGTGGATTTTTCAATAAACCTGCAGAATTAGTGTTTTAATCTTTAAAGAACATAGGTAACTTTTGCCATTCTTGTCAAGCTAGTAAGCAGTAAACTCAGCAGACACACATTAATAGATTTCATTTAATAAGGAGCAAAATTACACCAAGTGCTTTAGTTGTGTGTTATAAGGTTTCATATTCTCTTGAGGGAAATGTGATTATCTAAAGCGGAGTAATAACCACAAATATGGTAATGCTTTTACGAATATCCCTTCTCACAGTGTGTTACAAAATCCGTGTTGTAAAAATCAGTTTTCTTTTTGGCCATAAATTCATTCCTTTCTTTCTTTCATGCCACTCCATTGGAAATGACCACAGACATGCTGTTAACAGCTTCAGATTGGTACTTTTCCTTTACAAACATCCAGACTCCTTCCTCCCACAGAGACTTGAGCAAACCAACAAAAAGGCTTCACATCGCTGCTCTGTGTGTTCACTTGTGAACTTACACTGATGGAACCTGGGCCCAGTATAGCACAAGGGGCCACACACTGGTTATAAAAGGAACAGGCGGAGCCTCTCACCTGTAGGACACATATTCTAGACATTTAGGAAACAAGAGGCTGAGGAAATCTCAAATCTTCTCAGTGAAAGGTGATTTATTTTGGCCCAGCTCTCACTCCATCCACAGTCCTCAGTCATGGACGAAGACATACTTCCTCTCTGCTCACTCCCAGCTAGCAGACTCTGAGCACTAACACCATTCTCACTGGGGCAGGAGCCGTTCAAAGATTTTTTTCGATATTTACAGCAGATACATGCTCCATCTAATCCTAGGAAATCACCCCTGTGAAGGTGGAAATATTACATCATTTCTATTTTACATAGGAAAAAAAAAAAAAAAAAAAAAAAGGAAGCTCAAAGATGTGACCCGTCACTGCCCACCACTCTCTTTGCACAGCCTTACAGCAAGGTGTGTTCATAGGCCGACAAGCCTGCGTGGTCGCTGCTTTCAGTGCCTATGAGGAAAGCACGCATTTAATGATGAGTCCCTTCCACAAGTAAGGGGGCAGCTAAACGTACAATGGGAGAAATTAAGTCATAATTATTTGAAAATCATTCCACTGAAAGGGATATCAGACATGATTTAATAAAGATATACTGCACACTATCTAAATTTGAAATTTAAAAATATTGGCTAGGCACCAGGTGACCAGTGATACAAGATCCACTTAAATCAGCTTGGCGAAGCCTACAGATTCTTTGAAAGGGTGCTCCTGATTTCGTCACCAATGCGCTCATCCTCTTTTTCCCTACTGACCTACTGCGATAGGATATCCAGCTGCTTTCCAAACCTTCTCATTCAGCCTTTCAGCTAGCTGTCAAGCCACAGGGCGGGTAGCAATTTATGCCAAGCAAATCATGAGGCAGGAGGCGCTGAGCTTATTTCCCATCTGCTTTCTGCGAGGAGGGGAGAGGGTGACAAACGCTTATGGGTTGGTAAAGCGTACTGATTTACCAGCCTGTTGTTCTCTTTCCACTGTAGCACTCCCTAGAGGCGCTCTGAGAGGGGCACGGGCTGCCGCTCTCAACTTCAGTCAGTATACTTAGAAGGTTATGAAACAGTTACACCTATTTAGTATCTTAGGAAAATCCTTCTGTTTTCATTGAGGGAACTATTCAGGTTGTAAGTGGTTTGGGAGTTGAAGTTAAAGAAACTTAAGTATGAGTTAATGTACTACTGGCCAAGTTTTCCAACAAAATAAGAGTAAAAATCAGTATTTATTTGTATTTTTATTTGTATCCTTCACAACATCTGAAGGCATTAGGTAGGAGGAGTCCACTCTATCTGAAAATTGTCATCATGGCTACCAGGTGTGGCTACCAGCAGGAGCTGATCTACACGCCTTGTGTGTGTTTTGATAATCTCCTCTTTCACTTCCAAACTCTTGGTCCTTCTGTAATGACCTGTTTCCTAGTGACTTAAAAACCATTTATTTGGGCCAACCGGATAGCTCAGCAGTTTGAATGAAGCACCTGCTTAGGCAGACGCAGGGCCCGAGGTTAGATCCCTGGTGTGCCCTGCCGGCCCCGCCCCTGGGGCGCCCTGAGATGGTGATTGAGATTGGGTGC
>PVJA010007643.1:0-67695 GCA_004027025.1 Myocastor coypus
ATCATTTTTTATGGATGAGTAGTATGCCATTGTATAAAAATACCACATTTTCTTTAACCATTCTTCAAATGATGGACATTTTGGTTGTTTCCAAGATTTGGCTATTACAAATTGGGCTGCTATAAACAAATCATAACAAACGCATGCATGGCCCTCCTGTGGCAGTGCTCACTTTAGAATCACGTGTGAGGCTTGTGCTGTGCCCGCTGGCTGCTCGCTGGTGCTGGAGCATCAGATGCTACTGCCTCTGGGATTCCAAGAGTATTTTGTAAGAGGCGATGACATCTCTCCCTTTCTCTGGACTACGGTAACGCTCGGCACACATTAACCTCCAGAAAGGTGGAGATTCCTCTTGGAGGCTCTGTTCAATATTTGGCAGGGAAATGAGCATGGCCAAGAGAGTTTGCCGAGGACCAGGAGATCACCCTGGGTCCTACCGTGCACACAGTGCACGCTGACCCACGCAGCAGAACAAGCGTTCTGGCCTCCGTGCGCACACAAGGCTTGGAGTTTCAAGATCATCACCAGAGCACTGCTGCTCAGGCAGACTCGGCACTGGCCCACATCCCCAACGCATCCACGACCATACTCTTCACGGATTCAGTCTGAGATCATCTTCCGAGGGCAGTCCAACCATGCATGGCTTCATCTGCCGTACTGGTTGGGCTCTTCTAGTTCTGCTGGCGTTGGTAGTGCTGGGCGTTGTGGTGGTTGGGTGCGCACTGTTAGCAAGCATTGCCAGACATCATTGGCAACATTGCAGGAAATTAGTAAGCAGGTGAGATGGCAGCCACGGGTATCAGAGTCCTTGTGATGGGCAGCCTTGGCTGTGTCCACCTGAGTGATGTAGAAGCTATCCGGAGAAGGTGTGGACCACACTGCGGGGTGTCTGGAGGGTGGCCACGCAGGCACAGCCTTGGCTACTGCAGCTCGTCCTGAGCCTCGCCTCTGGCACTGTTCCCCCTGCAGGGCTTCCTGGCTGCATCCTCCCAGCAGCCTTTCTCTGCCACGTGAATCCAGTGAAGCCTGGACTGAATTTCCTGAAACCCTGGGCCAGACGAAACCACTCCTTTGAGCTGCAGGTGTCAGACGCTCTGTCTAGCAATGCGAAGCTTACTACCTAAGTCCTCACATAATTGCCTGAGAGTAGCAAGGAGATGCTTTGTAAGAAAACCAAGAAACCATCTTTTTTCCATTGTGCTTTCTGCATGACATTTAAATTAGTGCAAAGTTCCTTGAGTATAACATTGTGTCTGTTTATCTTTCCTGTGTTTTATGTAATAGCTTTTCAGAACTTGACAGTGAAAGGGTGAGGGACTTGGCATGTCCACACCCTCTTGTCATTCTGTTTTGATTTTCTCGCTGTGAAGAAGGCAGGAAAGTGAAGAATATATTGAGGGGCCAATCTGGCTAATTCCCACTCAAACCCGCTCCCAGGGCTACGCGGCACCATCTCAGGGCTGGGGTGAATTCCTCTGGGACTCAGAGTATGCTGGTACCCTGCTCCTAAAGGAAGTCAGGCTTCACCTACTGGCGCAGGTTAGAAGAGCCAAGCATGCGACACATGGTGAAATTCTCTATCACTTTCAGGGCAACAGGAACCCTCTAGCTTCTGGGTAACCTATGGGATGGGCTTCTCACTTCTCCATTCAGGCCGGGCACATGGGCTCAGCATGGACTCAGAGGCGGGCTCATTGTCTGCGGGAGCACTGGGGCTGCCACCTGCCGTCCAGCGAGGTACTGATCCTTGGCTGCACCTTGGGAGATGCTACCTTGGGATGTTCTGAGCAGGATAAACAGGGCTCACTTAGAGGCAGGCTAGCATGTTCATGTCACCCCATCTGCCACCTCCCAGGTGTAACATGGTCCCCTTTCAGCCAAGATGGAGAAGAGGTCAAAGACCTACCAGGACTCGTAAGCAAAGGGTCAGTGGTCGGGGAGCTTACCTCTCATGCAGTAATCAATCCAATGCTGAGGCTGTGCAGGCAGACAAGCAGTACACCACTGAGACATTCTGTAGGGTGATAACATGAAAGGAGCCAGGGGCGGGGCCGGGAGGGGCCGTGGCTTGGTTGTGGGTCACTTCCAGGACATAGGAAGAGAGGCCAAGGAGGATTTCCACAACAGTTCCAATAGAACAGGGACATCACTAATAGAAACTAAAGAGATCAGAGAAGAAATGTGCACTCTATTCAGGGAACCATGGCGGTTCCTGCTGCATCTACCGCCACAGCTCGAGGCCTCATGGGCAGCAAGGCTTTCCTGCTCCACGTTTGCTGCGTGCTTTAAAATGAATGAATGAATGAATTGCTGCCACAGGAAGGGGCTGTACTGTCCTGAGAACAAGAAGAGAAGATAGGTCTGCAGCCTGGATGAGTTCCAGCTGGAGGAGACCCACAGCTCACAGAAGGCAGGTGACAGCTGATGACAACAGGGAAGCCCATGAGGGAGTGTGTTCCGGTGCAGAGGAGGCACGGGATCTAGAGGGGGCAGGGATACAGAGGAGGGAAAACCGGAGGAGAGTGCTGGTTGTTCTCACTGGATGATGCAAGTACTCAATAGTTTGATTTTAAAACATCACTCAGTTTTTGATTTGTCACCTCATCACCCTCTGAGACAGATTTAACCCTTGATTTTTGCTTAGTTTTGTGGCAAGAAGAATAATGAGCTCTTACAAGGTGTAATGGTGATTGCCAGCAACTGGAGTGGCTGTTTATGTTTCGGAATCCCGTCGTTTCATCAGGCAGCTTCTACTTGCCCTGTGCTGCCTTTTTCTCTTCTGCAGAAAGTTTGAGGGAATAATGCACCTTCATGTGCAAAACACATTTGCTCTGCTCTTTCCCCAGAACTTTTTGCTGTTCATATTTGAAAATCAGCTCAGACAGGCACCGTGATTTACTAAAATCAATATAATTAGAGAAAAGAAAATTGATGTGCCGAGAGGAAGTTGATACCAGGAATGATGGAACAGGATTGAGATGCCACCGAGCCACACGTCTTCAAAGGTGTGGATTTCTGCTCTGTGGAACCTGGACTTTTGTGATGGAAATTTTCTTTAGAGCTCCATTCTTTTGAGTAGAAAGTGGTTACCAGGGGTGAAGGAGGGTGGATAGGGATGGTGTCAGTGCATTGGTGTTGCCCTTGAGGGGCCTGGAGGAGTGCACACCAAGGAACTAGCTGCCTGTGCAGGGCCAGAAGAAAGGATTTTGTCCTCGTCATGAAGAAATGATGGATGGTCATAGGAGGGGACGTGTTTGCTCTCATTTGAAGAGTGCCCAAGATGTGCAGGGACTGGGGCATTGTACCTCATTCCACATTTATAAACAAATATGAAGTCCCTCTGTTCTCCCACGGCCCTCAGTGCCACTTGTCTGAAGACAAATCTTTGAGGAGACGTGGTCCAGGAACGATGTCGACTCTAAAACACAGTGTACGCCGAGCACCATGACACCTCAATGTTATCCTCACGCTGAATTTCTCCAATTCACACCATTTGTCTTCTTGGCAAAAGTGGGGCACAAAAGTGTTCAGGGTTCTTTGGAGTGCCAATTTGTTCTTTGAACAGCTGGGTCCACAGTAAACGTTCTGCTTCTTCTCTGAGACAGGAAGTTGGATCCCAGTCATGGGAGCAAGCATGTTTACACCAAGACTTTGATCTGCGCAGCTCCAAGCGTTCTGTGTGTGAGACTGGAATGTCACTTGTTCCACGGAGGACTCCGAGTCTCCCTGGGGTCAGGGCTTGGGCCTGAGGGGCTGTGTCACCTCCACCAGCAGGGAGGGTAGAAGGCAAGAAGGCTGTGGGCCCCCCGTGACACAGAGATGCCTACGCCGGCCCTTCTCCATTGTCATCTTGACTGGTTCACAGGTGATCATTCAACACACTGCTGTGGCCGGGGGTCAGGGGCCACATCGGCATCCTGGCTCCGCCTGTGGCTTTTCGTTCTCTCTTCATTTCACAGCCACCTTGAGCCCCACAGGTCCCTTCTCTGTGCTGTTCCACTGGGCTGTTCCTGTCTTGGATACAGCTGGCCATGGCCTGAGCTGTCCCAGCATGTCCTTAGTGCTCTAAACTGGGTATGGCAGGTGCTTTGTTCCTGCAACACTGTTATGATTTATGTGTAGTTGTCCCCACAAAGACTCATGCAATCATGGGGCATGGCTTCTATAGACTGAGGCTTGATTCATGATCCCAGGATTGTATTTTAGTACTGATGGGATTATCAGTCTGAGTAGGGCTGAGTCTATGGGTGTGGTCTAGGGTGGATATCCTAAGGCAGAGAGCCTGAATGTAATATAAAGAGCGACAGAGAGACAGACTCAAGCTGTAGCTGTTGCTCTGCTGCCGTGTTTGGTTGGCTACCTCTGCCACCATTTGGTTGCTGTTCTGCTGCCATGAACTGGATGCTCTCCACCCTGCTCCACTCAGCCTTGGGCCTGCTGAATATGGACTGAAACCTCCAGTAACTATGAGCTAAATAAACCTTTCCTTCCTTCATTTTGAGCGCGGGGTATTTGTCCCTGCAACGAGTAAAAAGTAACTAAAACAAACACTATGCTGCTTCGTACATGTAGGCAGGTTAGATTAGCAACACGCACTCTTCAGGACCTACAGAAGGTGAAGAGGTTCACCAACATGAGCCAGAACCTTGAATAGGACAAGTTCTTCGAAGAGAAAGTAACAGTTAAGGAGGTGGGCAGCCCAGGCGTCCAGGCTAGGCACCGAGCCTTCTTGTGGGCAGGAAAACCGGAAGCTTCTTGCACTCCATTCTCCACACCATGCAGTTATGGTGAGAGAATGCCTGAAGCTGGGCTTTGGGCCCTCAGTGAGTCCATGAAGAGCAAACTCAGGCTATCGCACTGGGGCTGGTAGCCCGAAGAAACCAGGGACACAGGTACGGTGGATAGAGCAGCCATAGGATAAAGTCTTAATAGATAACTGTGGTGGGTTCTAGTAACCTCTAGCCAAGTGAATAAACTGTTGGACAGAAAGGACCGGGGAGGTGGCACGTGCCTGCAATTGCTGTACTCTGGGAGGTGTTGGCATGCAGGAGCCCCGCAGGGAAGAGCTCTGGCCCCTGGTGGCGCTGGGTTGGCCTTGCAGCATTGCCAGCTACAGAGCTGCTTGCCTGCCTGCGCCCCCTTCGTTGGCCACGTGACTGGTCCGAGGGGTGTAGGTGTGCACCTGGGCCTGCTGCAGCTCTGGGTGCCAATCCCAGCTGGCCCGGCTCTGCTTTTCCTGCTGGTCCTTGCAGAGGCCCTGAGTCCCCGTCATGAGTATGACCCTGCATCTAGCGTAGGATGTTTATTCTTGTTTATAAACCACAGGTGTCCTTCCTCGAGCCCCTTCACACACGGGGTTCATCAGAAGTTTCCTGGAGTTCCCTCCTGTGAGTGTGCACCTGGGCAGCTGCCGCCTGTGCTTGGAAAGCTTCAAAATATGGACGTGTTTAGTTTGGACGTTGGTGCCCATCTTCAGCACCCCCAAATCTCTTCTCAGAGCAGCTCTCTCTTTTTTTCCCCTGACCCCTCATAGTTGACCGCAACGCATCTTTAGGACTATATAACATTGATTTCCTAGCAAGGATATTGTGCCATTCCCTTTATTAAGAGCTGTTTCATCTCCACAAGTGAGGAAGACGCTCTCGGAAAGAAGGTTTCTCAGCGCTTGAAGTGCCATTAATGAGTATGGGTGAAACAGGAAAAAGATTAAAAGAGGGCATTTGCTAATTAAATGAAAATTGTGTTTGCTGTTTGGAAGGTACTTCTCCAGCTATCAGCATGGCTGGTGTGTATACTAATCAACAGATCATCACCACTTTAAAATAAAAAGAAAACATCACTTGAAGCAAAAGTGATAATATTTTTCAGGTACAACACAGGTATTTTCTCATTTTTCATTGAGGCACCATGGCAGGACCTGTCTACTTTTTAGGTGGAAAGCTCAATGAATTTTTACTTAGGAACTCACCATTTAGATTAAAGTATCAACATTTCTAGAATCCCCAAAGCGTCGTGCGTATCCTGTCTGGATGCTACTCTCCTCAGCTGCAAATAATCATTACTGAGCATGATGTCATCCCAGGCTAGGCTCGTCTCCACTTGGATTTCATGGGATTGGAATATATATGCAAGATATGTGTGTGTTTGCCATTATTTATGTTGCTATTCATTTTGGTTCGTATACATTTTCATGCAGTAAATATCAAGATAAGTTTTATAATTGTTGCACATTTTGAAAGGGCCCATATGGATTCTCGTCTCCCTGCAATGCTGTGTTTGGGCTGGGGATAGCTAAGCTCATACCCACACCCAATGTCCTTCATTTCATTTTTTCCCCCACAGGAGAAAAAAAAAAACATACTTAGCACTGTAGATTGTCAGGATGCAGTGGCAGATGCGTGGCTCTGGGATGGAGTTCAGGGCGTTTCCTCAAACGTAGCCCTGGCAATTGTAGATTATTACCCTAGGGGAGAAAACATTCAGGGTCTGAGAATCAATCAACAAGCACACACTGGATGCAGAAGCTTGATGAGGGTTTGGCCTTTCAGGGTCACGGAGGACTTCCTGGTCCAGGCTCTGCCTGACCTGGCACCCAGGTGTCATTCACAGATTTAGTCAGCACTGCGACACTGGAATCCCAAGAAGAATTATGTGGACTGGCAAGATAGCTAAGTGGTCTAGAGCGCCTGCTTAGGAAAGCTTAGGCAATCGCAGGGACCGTGCTTCGATCCCTGGCATCATATGCTGTACCAGCCCCACCCCAATGGCAGGCTGAGCTGGCCATAGAATAAAGAAATAAGGTTCAGAAACACAAAACAAAAATGCTTTATGAAAAATTACCAAGCTTGCCATTGGTTTCTTCTCTGTTTCTTTTGTTGGAAGAATGATTATAGATAGAGAACTTCATTTCTTACTTTTTCCTGGAAAATAATCAACTTGTTTATCAGAGAGTTGACTATACGTTCTTGGAAAACAATCAAGCAGTTTTGAAGCTTCCTTTGACTAGTAAGAGAACACTTCTAACTTTCCACCCATGGGGGCCTGGGGGCAAAGTTATTATTGATGCATCAAAGGCTGATTTGCACACTATGGCCATTGTATTTTCTTATAAATTCTTTCTTCCTATTTTTTTTTCTTTTTTTTGCAAACTAGAAAATAAATCATACTTCTGCAGGAAACAGTCCCAACCCATAAAATTCTAAGTTCTGTGCTCCTGTGGGAGTTCCATTCATAATGGTGGGGGCTGACCCTAAAAGTCTTATGTCACAATCTTTTATGTGACTGTGATTAGAGATAGGGAGACAGGGCCTTCATGGGGTGCTGCAGTTTGACTGTGTCTCCCAGAGTGAAGAGCTGGTGAGGTCTTGAGGGCTTTGTGTCTGGGAATGCACTTTGCCACCAAGGCCAGAGTGGACTCATGAACTGAACCATGGGCTGGCTGGTCAGCCAGCTGGACACTCCAGGTCTCTGTCCCTTTTCCCTTATATCCATATCTATCCCCATTCTTTCACTTTATGACTCAATGGTCCAGGAGAAATGGCCTTACTAATTTGGGGCCTCTCATTGTTGGGCTTTCCAGATTCCAGAAAGAAATAAACCCATGTTCATGTTCAGCTGCCGCCGTGATGGCAGCATGTCGTGGAACACACGTGAGCCAAGGCTGAGGGCTGCGTGGAAGCAGCCACGGGCCAGGGCAGGCATTTCCCGGGTTCTGCCAGTGATGCTTTGGCCTCACGGCCCTCCGGCTTGGGATGTAATCAAGTTCTGGTCTCTCAGCTGCCGGGTCTGTGGTATATCGTGGTGTCAGCCAAGCAGGACAACACAACAATGCCTGTGGGATGCTGAATGGTGCAGTTCAGTCCTCTTAGCACTTCTGAGCTTTATTTCAGTGAAGGTCTTTCAACTTCATTTTTGTCTTAGTTACTTTTCCTGTTGCTGAGACAAATAGCTGATGCCCCAAATTAAGGGAGAAAAGGTTTCTTTAGCTCAGTTTGTTGAGGTTTCAGTCCACACTCAGCTTGACCCAAGACAGGGTAAAGTGGCAGAGGGGCCCTTGGTGGTGGTAGTGAAAGATACCAAAAGCAGCCAGAGCAGAAGGAAGGAGCCAGCTTCGCTCCCTCCCTCCTCGCGCACGCAGGCTTCCCGCACTAGCATGGGCACAATGCTCACATTCCCCATCCCAGCCACAGACAATGAACCAGCCACAGACTCCAGCTTCAGCCACCTCCGCAAAGCCCACCTCTGGGACCGCACGGCACTTTGGGGGGGCACCCTGACACCAACCATAGCAGCTTGTAATGTAGAGATACTAAACATCCATTTCAAGTCCACAAATGTAAAGATCATTACACACTAAAAAATTGGGAAAATACCCTGGAAAAGGTGCATCTTAAACTGTCAACAAAATGAGGCAGGCACCATCCGAGTTCACATATAGCCTTTAGGGATGCCATGCTTATTAAAACAAAGTGAGGCTTCCATGGAAACCATACTTAGCGGGACATTCTAACATGGTGTGGTGCATGCAGGGGCTCATCTTGTTGCTTTCCTCAGGAAGTGGAACTGAACTGGGGGCTGAGGCCAGACCAGGGAACCACAGTGCCCCTTTTACTTCACACCATCGTTTCTGGAAGTCTGAGCCTCCTGTGTGCTGGGCTTCTCGGGCTGGAGAAGAGGTAGTGGTGTCATTGCTGGGCCTGCTTAGCGATGTCTACAGAGGAGAAAGACATGTCCAGCCTTACACTGCATGTTGTAGAGAGCAAAGAGATAGGCCACGTGACTGCTGGTGGCACCCCCCAAGCCCTCCATGCCCTCTTGCTGGGCTCTGTGCCCGTCACCCTCTGCAGTGCACAGCAAGAGTTCCTCTGCACTTGGGCCTTGGTAGAGCTCAGTGTAGGGGAGACCCAGGAGGTAGATAGTGGCCTGAGGGTTGTGTCTCCCTCCACTCTGTGAACACCTTCTGTGCCCGCAAAGTGGGACCTGGCAGAAGTGATCCCTTTGAGAATCTGAAGGCCCACAGTTGTCCATGGGCTATCACGTGGCTTCTGTGTCATCACCAGTTATGATCATTAATTTCATCATATCAGCCTAGTTGGATAAAGAGACACCCCACAGTTCAGTAAAGCCCGTGTCTTGGGCATTATAGGTAGGTCATGCAACGGCACCTGGGATACCACATAGTGCCCTGGCCCTCCTTTGCCTATGGCTACCACCACCCAAGCACTGCTGTTTCCAAGGTACTCTCATGGCGATGTTGTTGCCTTGGAGCCAGCTGAGCATGGACGGGGTCCTCTGAACGCTGTAGCCACAGGAGACCTGCTCTCCTGCACTGCATGGGTGCTGAGCAACCAGGGTCCTTACCAGGGCGAGCAGAAGGCATGACGGAACCAGAGGGAAGGGAGGCTGCTCTGATGCCAGGATAGCTGCTGCTCTGTCAGCTGCAAGGAGAAGGGACAGACTGTCCCCAGGAATCCCCAAACCTGCCAACTCTTGGTTTTAGCCCTGTAGGGCTCATATCTGACTTCTTCACAATGTCAAGACTAAACTCCATTGTGTTCAGCCATTCCATAACTTCATGTTTATCTGTGATATTTACTAGAGAAACAATAGGAAATTAATTAGAGAGGAGCAAGGCAATTAGGCTTAGAGAAGCTATTGTCCCCTCCTTCCTCACTCTGGCCTCAGTGGCTCCCAGACTGCCCTCTCGGTCTTGTAGCTTCCTGTTCTGGAT
Source organism: Myocastor coypus (assembly GCA_004027025.1). NCBI lineage: Eukaryota > Metazoa > Chordata > Mammalia > Rodentia > Myocastoridae > Myocastor > Myocastor coypus. The sequence continues at coordinate 9,731 of PVJA010007643.1, forward strand.
ACACTCGTCTTCCTCTAAAGTCCAGCACGTAAAGCGAGCACGTTGTACATGCCCACCCTGTAGACAGTCTTCAAGGGCACCTCGCTCGATAGGACCTCGACCTCGTGAACCCTTTCCTTACGTGTTTCTGGGTGGGAAGGTGAAGGACGAGGACCCTGAGCTGGGTGTGTAGGGGAGAGGTTCGCGATTCTGTGAAGTTGGCTCTGCCACCAGGATTGCCAGCTTCAGTGAGCCTCTCTGGACCTTGATAAGAACAAACACATCCCACCTAGCAGGGACCTCAGTCCTGGACGTCAGGGTGTGGCTTCAGTCTCAGAGCATGCCCTACAGCTTAAGGGAAGAGCATGCTTCTCAGCTTTAGTGTCAGCATCACCGGCCCAGGGAAGGGCAGGAAGATGGGCCTGGGCGTGGTTCATGCTCAGAGTATGCCGTGCAGCTTAGGGAAAGAGCAGGCTTCTCAGCTTCAGTGTTAGCATCACCAGCCCTGGGGTGCGCAGGAAGATGGACCTCGGCACTGTATACCAGCTTCCCAGGTGCCACTCTTGCAGAGGAGGGATCCTGGATTCCTCAGGAACTCGTGAAGAAAATAAGCGTTTTTGTCTTTTATTTTTATAAACAGTTCTCGAGGAAGGGTAAAGAACTCTCCTACTTAACATCATCTTTCCCCAAGGGTTTGAACTTGGCACTCTCACCCTTTTGCAGACCCAGGGTGCTGCTCAGGAGGCAGATCCACCTGCCGCGAGTGCTAGGGACATCGCCTGTCCTTCTCTGTCTGTCACACTTCGCAGGACCAGCACTAAGCAGCTTGCCTTGGCTGTGATTTAAGGGTGATTTAAAGTTGCATGCTAAATTTTCTGGTAGTGTTCAAAAAATATAGTACTGACCTTTAGAACATTTGTAAAGCAGCAGGACCATGCCATTTTATTTTCCTTTTGTGCTTGAACCTTGGGAAGGAAGTCTCTTCACTTTTTATTGGGGAGTGACAGCCTTGCGCAGTGACAATAGGCTGAGGGATTTCCGATCATCTGAAATATCTCGTCCCTCTTAACCCAAGACCTAGCTGGGCTGATTGTGCTTGTGCTGTTAGTCCTGCTCTGTCCTCCGAAGCTTACTGCACCTTGCAGGTGCAAGGTTAAAGTAGGTGGTGTGCAAGGGGACAGAGGAGGGAAGCTGGGTCCCCACCCAGGCTCTGCCCACTGCTCGGTGGCCTCTGAGTATCCTTGTCCCCACTTACAGGCAGCGCTACCTATGGCTGCAGCTACCCTTCAACACACTGTATTTTATGCATTAGTAATAGGAAAAAAATGGCTTAAGTGTTTATGGGTAGAAATAACAGGAGGGCAGTGCTGTGCTGCTCTGAGAAAGTGGGGGGTTTGTCCCTTCCTCCCCTTGCCGGGGGCCAGGCCCAGCAGTTATCGGCTGCAGAATCCCGCACTGGGCCCATGAGAGCTGCCTGAGCAGCACCGAGGCCCTGGCTGCCGAGCTTTGAGGCTGGGCTGTCAGGTGAGCAGAGGGAGCTGGGCCTGGGGACGGCTCTAGCTGGGCCGCGCAGGCTGGCTCTGTGATATACCACGGCCTGGGCTCGACTCCCTCAGCAGGAGCTATTCAGGGGACCTGGGCCCTCCAGAACTGCAGTGTGCCTGCTCATTTTCACTCTCCAGAGTCCCTGCCACCATAGTTACCTGTGACCCTGCAGACGATGGCGAGGTATGCTGGGCTTCCCAGTGGCGGCATTTCACAGGGATGGCTGCCTTCTGGAGAACCGGCCAAGCACACGGTTGCAGTGTGATTTTCTGGATCATTTCCTCCGAGGAAAGTGTCACTGTCAGCGTAGACTCGGGTGCCTGTCTGCGGACACCATCTTCACTCCGGTGGCTTTCACTCTGCCCTTACATCACACAGAGCCATGGCATGTCGCGCCTCCTCGGGTTGGAGCACGGCCATCGTGAATCCCACCATCTCTGCTAGATTCCGTCTATCAGCTTTAGCATGTGCTCTCGTGCAGTTTCCAGAATTATTTTGTTCCCTTGGTGCACGCCGTCGACTCCTAGACAAGGAGCCAAGTGCTTTCGTAGGTGTCCTGTATGGTGATGCTCAACAAGGCACGCGGATGAATCTTAGGTTTGGTCTCTTGATGCCCGAGACTTTGATACATTGTATAGCATTGCCATTTGGCCTTTCGCTGCCCCCTTTCTCTTCTCTATTTTCTGTGATCTGGAATGCTCTGGACCTTTGCTGTGTCCGCCTCAGTGTTGTAAGTGCTTTGCTTTGGAACGCTGCCTTTGCACACTTTCCTGCCGCCTGAACTCCCCACATTAAACACAAGCCAAGTCCCCTCTGGAGACAGCGCTCGCTCTCTCCTTGCCTGGGTCTTGGCCAAGGTGTCCTTCTGTGTGCCACTGCCAGGGATGCTCCGTCAGACATTTCTGGCTCCAAGGCTCCACACCAAGGGCTTTGAAATCTCTTCTGAACCCTTGTGGCTCTGCTGCAAGCATATTTCTCAAGTGCAGTCTCAAGTCACAGATGGCCCATTGCAAGGTGTCATTTGTGCTCGCACAAAACATCCCAACGGTGTTGGAAAAGAAATCTGCACCTCGGCAAGGAAGGACCGCTGTGGAAGCCTGGGCTCAGCTCCTCTGCCCATCTTACCTGGCGAGGCCTGAGGCTGAGGGCTGCATGCCGCGCAGCCTCTTCTACCCGCTACTCCACCTGCTGCAGGATGGCGCATTCGGCGTGGCAGCGAGGCTCCTGGGTGCAGCGTCCTCGGTCATGTCCAAGTGCACCCTCGCGCCTGCTCTCCGTGCAGGCGGCGCTCGCGGCGCGGTGCGCCTTGCATCTCGCATCGCTTTCACCGTCCTGAGGTAAGCGACTGCCTCACTTGGGGTGGCTTCCCTAATTGAGACAGAGGTGCATGCACTTTCTTGAACACTTTTTGCCTAAACTCTGTTGAGAGTCTCAGAAGAACAATTCTCTATGGCGAGTCTTGGTGCTTATGGGGGTGGCATTTTGGAAATATGGTCACTCCTGGGGTTGCTGTACTTTTCACGGGATAAGAAGAGGAAGTGGGCTGCTATATGGTGAGTTTTTCATTATTTAAATTAGCTTGAGATGAGCTTTCTATAGGAATAAATGCATTTGGAAACAAATGACCGCTCATAGCAGGAGAAACAGATATGGCACGTGTTCAAAAGCAAACACGTAAGGTCTGGTGAGATAGCTCAGCGGTTCAAAGTATCTGCTTAGGTGAACTTAGCCAACCGCAGGGACCGTGGTTAGATACGTGGCATTACATGCTGCACCCACCCCACCCCCAGGACAGGCTGAGCTGGCAATAATATAAATAAATGAAGTAAGTTTAAAAAATGAATTTCTAAAACAAAAGCAAACATGTGCACTTTTAAAATAATACATCACTAACTTACTTCATGTAGCTACTGAAAAAATATGCCTCTATGTTCTTAGTGCCCATAAAAACACTTTGGGGTGGATTTTTTTTTTTTTTTGGCTTTTTGAGACAGGGTCTTGCTATGCAGTTCAAGGCTGGCCTTGAGCTCACTTTTGTAGCCTAGGCTGGTCTCGAACTCACACCAATCCTCCTGCAACAGCCTCCTAAGTGCTGGGATTGCAGGTGTAGTCCACCACACCTGGCTGGGGTGCATTTCTTTTCTAGAATTCAGAAGCAGTACAAAATTGATGTGGCAAAGAAGCCTCACTGATCCTTTCTGCCTGAACCCCACTCAGGCTTCTCAAGCATCGCCAGGCTTACGCACTGCTGAGAGTGCCGTGTTACTCATACTTAGAATTTGAAAAAAATTACAATTTTAGAGGAAATCTACGAGGGTGACTTTTGCCTTTCTAAATGCTGACTTAAGGACAGGAGCACATTAAGGACAATCTCAGCGCAGGTGGCCATGACCCTGTCTGTCATCTGTCACCTGTTTGACTTCAGCAGATGCCAGGTGCCTTGTTGCAGGGACCCAGCTGTACACTGGCTCTGGAGCCCACCAGGCCTCATGGTGTTGTGTGCGGGCAGCGCCATGCTTGGCGTCACCGCAGTGACCACCTTTCTCTCTCACACAGAAGACAGCGCGTGGGTGCTTGACATGCAAAGCTGGTGGCCACTTGCTGTAGTGCTTTTTACACATTTCATGTGATTTTTGAGGTACGTGGTACAGTGTGAGCATGAAAACTGATGAGTCACTACCCAATGAGTTTTCTGTCCCCAAACAGGGCTGAAGATCTAACTGCTGTAACCAGCAGCCCACACAGCAAACCCTGCCCCCAAAGATGTCAGGCCCCACGCCCTCCAGTTGTCATGGCTGTGCCAGTTGGGACGCAGCATCTCTGTTGATGGGATGTGGTTGAAGGGCTTCACATGGGGATTGCCCTGGGTTTTGCAGGCGGGCCCCCACATGATTCCAGTGTCCCTGTCAGAGCGAAGCACCGATAGACAGACTTCAGACGCCAGAAGCACCAGCAATCACTGGGAAAGTGAATCTGGGCTGTGCAGAGACAGCGTGAGCCAAGGGACATGGCAGCCACTTGAAGGGTGGAGGGTGGTGGTAGCGCCTCCTGAAGGGCAGCAGCTGTCTGCAGACCTTGACTTCAGAGCTGAAAGCATCCGTTTCTGTTGCTTTCATTCCCCAGGTTCACGGTAACCGTTCCAGTGACTCTAGGGAAGCGACCCAGGCGTCTAGCGTATTGACTGCCTCTGCACTGCCCAAGATGCCACCAGGGAGAAAGGCAGGAGAATTAGGTTCCGTTTTCTGCTTTCCTTCCAGCAACCGACTTGCTGCCTCCTTGCTCTATGTGTGTTTTTCAGATAAGAGAGCAAAGCTCCAGCCAGCTAGAAGGCCTGGCCATGGACTCTTCACAGTCAGATTTTATTTTCTTCATTTTTTCCTTTTGGCAAAAAACAAAAAGACAAGAAACATTTGTTCAATTATTCTCTAGATATTCTCCCAGGGGTGTTGTATATTTTCCTTAAAATGCTGCACTGCTAACTTCTTCCATAAGGCTATGGCGACCTCCACCTCTGTGATACAGCACCCAGTTCACAGGAAGACTGCAGACTCCACGGACCTGAAAAAAGAGCTGCTGTACTGTAGCTAAATTTCCACACAGATAATGCGTACAGGGCAGGAGGTGGAAGGCACGCATGCAGTTGTTGCAATCTCTGTTCTGATACTGACACTGTTACTATACCATGAAAACAGCAAGCTTTTCATAATGTAAAATGACGATCAGCAATTGGAGCTCCAGCTTCCATAGGGCGATTTTTGTGCTCTTATGGACGTTACCCACGGAGTGCTGCTCATTGATGACCTTTAAGTGGCAGGGGCAGGCCCTGGGGCTGATCCTTAGGATGACAGAAGATAAGAGGTGACAGAGGTGGGGGGAAGAGAGAGACACACAGAGAGACAGCGACAGACAGAAAGACAGAGAGTGAGACAGAGACAGAGCAGAGAGAGACAGATACAGAGAGCAAAGTGAGACAGAGAGACAGAGGCAGAGAGGGACAGAGGCAGAGAGAGACAGAGACAGAGACAGAGAGACAGAGACAGAGACAGAGACAGAGAGACAGAGTAGAGAGAGACAGACACAGATAGAGAGGCATAGAGATAGAGAAACAGAGCTAGAGAGACAGACACAGAGAGAGAAAGAGACAGACACAGAGAGATAGACAGTGACAGAGAGAGACACAGAAAGATAGAGAGGCAGAGAGATAGACAGAGACAGAGAGACAGAGAGAGACACAGACAGAGACAGAGACAGAAAGACAGAGACAGAGACAGAAAGACAGAGACAGAGACAGTCAGAGAAAGAAAGAGACAGAGATAGACACAGACAGAGACAATGTTATGGATTATGTCTAGTTGTCTCCCCCCAAAGCCTCATGTAATCATGGTGTGGGGACTTCTAGAGCTTGAGACTTGCCTCATGATCCCTGGGATTATATGTTTTAGTACTGATGGGATTAGGGGTCTGAGTACTGCTAGGATTATGGGTGTAGCCTAAGGCAGATAGGCTGAGGTGGAGAGCCTGAATGTAATATAAAGAGAGACAGACTCTTGTTGTTCCTCTGCTGCCCTGATTGGCTGACTGCCTCTGTTATCATATTGTTTCTATTCCACCACCATGAACTGCTGCCCTCTGCATTGTGCCTTTCTGTGTTGGATCCAGCTGAGTATGGACTGAAACCTCCAGTAACTGTGAGCTAAATAAATTTTTCCTTCCTTCATCTTGAGTGTCAGGTATTTGTCTGAGCAACAAATAAAAAGTAACTAAGACAGAGAAAAAGAAAGAGAAACAGAAGGAAAATAAGAGAAAGAGAGAAGGAAAGAAGGAAGAAAGGAAGAAGGGAAGGAAGAAAGAAAGAAAAAAGAAAGAAAGAAAGAAAGAAAGAAAGAAAGAAAGAAAGAATGAAACCAAATCAAATAGGGCACATGGGTAAACGCTTTTAAGAAATCTGTCTTTACTTGAAAAAAAAAAAAAGTCAAAGACCACGCTGGTGCAGCCTATCCTTTAAAACTTTAAATTTCATCACAGCTCTTCAGTGCTGTCTGAGAGAATCATTCTAGAGAGGCTATAAAACCAACTTCCACTCCCATAACACAGAATCATTATATTTTTATGACTCTATAGTTAACAATAAAAAGAGAAATGATAACAGCTTTCAAAATTATAGGGAGATCTGGAGAACTCTGGGTGAGAAGGTGTAGTCCACGAAGACTAGCAATTGGCCATATGGAAATAGCACTTCTGAACGTACGTGCCACCTGAAAACGCAACCGGAAGTCGGGCGGGCATGAATTTCCTTTCAAGTGAACTGTTTCTAATTTTTAGACCAAAGTGCTTATATATTACATGGATTCATCCTGAATATTTTGCCACATTTTTTAGGACAATGCAAGCAAGTGCACTATATCTTTTTAATAGTGACTTCGCATTATCTCAGGGATAATTTTATGTCTCTTGAAAGCATTTAGAAGTGAAACTTGAGAAAAATGGCATCATAGGACTTTCTTAGCAGCCATGTGAAGCTGCTGCGGTAGAATGCCTGCTGGCCAACATGGGTATTGCTGCGTGCACTTCATGCTTAAACATCACCCATCATATTCTCTCTGGGAAAATGTCATTCTCCTTTCACACCCACATCTGACAACTAAACCAAACTATATTTAATGACAGTACAATTTAGGATATTTAGCTTTGGCTGGGTACTATCTTGATGAATATGATCACTTTGATTTGCGGAAATGGACTCAAACTTCCAGGTCAAGAAGATTATATTACTTTTCATTTTCTTTTTTTAATTTTTAGAAATTTTAGATACATGCCCTTGCTATGCTGTCTAGACTCATGGGGACCTCCTGCCTCAGCCTCCCTAGCGCTGGGGTTGTAGGCACGTGGCACCATGCTTGGTTTTGGGGGCTGATGTGGCATGCCTGGGGTTCTGGGGCCAGCATAACATGTGGTACTCGGGATTGAACCTAGAACCTTGCGTTTGCCAGGTAGACGCTTATGCTGCCGAGCTACCTCCTCAGCCCCTATTTTTCAATTTCTAATATTGTAGCATTGTTGAGTATGACTATTTTTCTACAGTTTCCTGTCATTCTCCGAACTAGTTTTTAATATTTCCTTACTTTGAGTGAGCCCTTCACATAGTTCATTGATTCACCTGACGATGTCTATCCTTAATTTCAATCAGTTTATATTTCACTACTTTCTAGTTCAATTCTGCTTACACACTGAATCTTCATTAATTCACTTCTATCTGCAAAGAAGGTGGTAAAACACTTGCATAACAAAAAGACACTGAGGCCTCACGAAAGTTCCTGAGGTCGCTCTTCCTTCATCTGCTCGAGCCGCTTTGGAAAGACTTTTCAACAAAGGAGAAATCTCCTCCCAAGCACATCCTCCCCGAGAGTCATGCATTCATGCTTGAACTCCTCATGCAATAGTCCCTCCACACAGGAGTTGCTAAGCCAGTGCTTAGACTTTTGTCTCAGGATGATGGATGCAATCTGCTGCTGGCTCGATATTACCTCATCTATCAACAGTGATTCTGGAGCTGATAGAGAATTATTTGTTTGTTAGTCAATCATAGGGTAAGATTAAGTTTTCTCCAAATGTGTTCCTCTCTTAAGGCTAGGATAAAAAATGCCAAAATAAACATTTCAATGGAAATAACCTAGGATGGTAGCTCAAACTCCACATGAAAGTTAAAAATTAAATTCTTTAAAGGAATTTTCAAGACCAAATTTTCCTTCTGGGAATTGCCCAGTAATCCCAAATATTTGGCTAAATAGATGAGTCTTCTCTGAAGCACAGAAATGATAAGCTCTTAGGAGATCAGAAACAGAGGTAGGCAACCCAAGTATGGGGCTTTGGAAGACTCTCCAAAGAAGAAATAGAGTGTTTAGAGCTTTCCTGAGATAAGTAAGTCATTAGGCATAGCTGAATGTAGCTTGGGCAACCTAGCTTTTATGAGACAGTTAGAATGAATTATTTCAGAGTTCCAAAGTTAACTGAAGAGAATTAACTGAGAGCATGATGTATCACAGGGTTTTACTTTCAGCAGGCCTTTGGATAGAGGATGCAGTGCATTAAATTAGTTTCATTGCCTTTCTGATCCTGATGGATATGTGGCTACAGAGTCTCATTAACGTTTGTGGCTAGCAGATGTTACTAAAGCTGTCCGTGGCATTGGCACAGATGGGCTGGATATGTGGCCTGACAATAGACAATAGATGGTTTTTGTCCCTGGGACTCTGTTCTCACTGACTAAAGAGTTATAACTGGCCAACAGGTACTTGATAGTCTCCAATAGGGATGGAGAAAGTTCTACAGTGAGAGGAATTGAGTCCAACCAATGTTGCTAGCGCAACAAGCACGGCACGTTGCCAAGCTCTTCCCATTTTCTGGCCACATGCAAGTGACTGTAGGGGAGTGGCTGCCCTGAGTAGAAAGTCCAGTGTAAATGAGGATGAAATCTGTTCAGAGTAATTAAGTTCAACCTCCAGGGCAGGCTTTAGGAAGGAGGAGGAATCCAAATGAGTCCTCGCACAGTTGCGGGAAATTTGTCAGTGAACTGAGAGCTCCCTGGGAGGAGGAAGGATGATGATTAGCAGCACCTAGGCAGGTGAGGCTGGAGGGGCCAGGCTGGTGACTGTCCTGCAGGGATGGCTTCGAAAGAAGTGGCACTTGTGGTATGCTGCCCAGATCCCACAGAGTGTGAAGTGCTGGGTGAAGAAGTGCATTCCTCATGAAAAGAGAACCCAGGCGACATTAACAGCACGAAAGTCACTCCATGGCTTTTATTTTTCTTAAAGAGTATAAAAGATAGTAAAAAAAAAAAAGTAGGAATGATACAGAAGTTTGCTAAAACGATAGGAATCCAACAATGATTGTTAGACTGCCTACTGTTGTCTTCAGTTTAATTGTGCACATGTGCAGATATAAGCATGCAAAATTGGTAAAAATGAATAAATAAATAAAAAGAAGAAAAAATTTAAGCTTGAACTGTTTTTAATACACCACTAGAAATCAGCAATATCTGAAATATAAGTATATAAGCTATCCTGTGTATATGTATCTTTCTTTCTCTTTCTTTCTTCTTTCTTTCTTTCTTTGTTTTTTTCTTTCTCCTTTTTCTCATCCTAGTTTTTCCTCTCTTTTGAGAAATTTCATTTCCTTTCTTTCAAATCATCTAGTGTACCTTTTGGATTTTATTTGCTCTTCTAGGTTCTTACACTAGGGAGACAATGTGATGTTTACACATGTGGGTCTGATTTGTTGCACTTACGAGTATGGCCCCTAGTTGCATCTATTTACCTATCAATTATTTTGATAGTTTTAGAAGATGTTTGGTAGCATAGTGGAGAAGATGTGGGTGGAAACGAGAATAAGTGAAAACAGGGCCAAGAAGACCATGAGGCTTTCACTCTGGCATTGGTCAACAGCCAGGTAGACTTGAGTGAAGTAAGCTCAAAAGGGATCCATAAGTGGAAACCAATTCCCCATGCTCAAGTTGTCAAAAATGTTAATTAATTCCAGAGGCCATGGAGGTGATGTGGAAGGAGTGCATGCCTATCATTTGCTTTTATCAAAGAGAACTCAATCAGGTTTGGTTGATTATAAAAATAGGCAGGGGTATGTTATTTGAAGCTTTTCTCTGAAATTGCAAAGAACATGTTGGAATCTTTCAGTCCTAGGTACATGCAGTTATCAGTGAAGCATGGGAAACCTAACACTGGACAAGACAGATGGTAAGGATTTCTATGCCAAGGATGCTGAGCATGGACGCGGCTTGTCCTAGTGGTGAAGCCCTTGAGGGTAGCCTGTCTCTATCCAGGGTGTTTTCTCTTCTTCTTCCTCTTCTTTTTTATTTTTGGAAGGGTCTACAGGTTCTCACTACGAGATTGGGCTCATAGTGATCCACCTATTTACAGCCTCCCAAGAGCTGGGATTACAGGTGCGCGCCACCATGTCCAGTCTCAATTGCCATCTCAGTGTGCCCCAGGGGCAGGGTCTGCAAGGTGGGCCTAAGGATCAAATCCCTGGCCCCTGTGTCTGCTTACTGGTGCCTTAATCCACTGAGCTCTGCGGCTGGCCCTTCTTCTTTGGAACAAAAGAACTAGGCATTGTGTGCACAGCACACATGGCTTTGCATGGGGAGTTAGGAGGCAAAGAAGTTCCTGAAGCAAAGAGGTGGGCATCTGGATGCTGACACGAGGGCGTGGGCACTGGCATTGGCATGGGCACCTGGCAGTTTGTGGGACTCTCTGTGGATGTGGAAGAGAGGGTGGAGGGGGAGAGAGAGGTGGGGGTAAGAGACACAGAGATAGAGACAGAGAGACAGAGTGAGAGCAAGAGAGGGAGAGGGACCGAGATAGAGAGAGAGTAAGAGTGAGCGCATGTGTGAGAGAGAGCGAGATAGGGAGAAAGAGACAGAGAAAGAGATAGAGCGAGAGTGAGAGAGAGATAGAGAGACACAGAGACAGACACAGAGACAGAGACAGAGACAGAGACAGAGACATGGAGAATTGAAAGACTTACTCATCTCCCCATTTCCCCAATGTGTCAGGGAAGTCTATGCTTCTTCCTTGGGCAGGAATCCAAACACCTTAAGTGTGAGAATTTGGACTCCTATGTGATTCTCTGGCATGCACAGTCCATCGGGACCCTGGCTGCTGTGCTCACCTCTGGGACTTCCCACTGGGCTTTGCAGCTGTCACCACCGTTCTGTAGAGCTCCGTCTTATGGGAGCCTTGCCATGGTGTACACTCCTTATAGACAAGTGGTTGGAACAAGTTGCTCAAACTTTTAGCTTATTTCTGTGAAATAGGGGAAAAAGTGTCGTCTACTTCACTGTGTTCAGAGTACTGACTGAGACCATCACAGAGTGCCCTGGTCCTGCCTGACCCAGGCAGACTGTAAGCAGCGTGGCCAGCGACCGTGCCTTATCACCCATGTTTCCATGACAAGACCCGGACAGGGCCACAGTCATGGGTCGCTGACTGTCTTAACCTTCCGTCTACAAGATGCGCGTTTCTCAGTGATCGATTGTGTACAACCAGATATCTTTAAACATTTGTGTAGCAACATTCCCTGATGTTCAGGTTTTCCATTGATTGCTTAGCCAGAGGCAAATCTTTCGAGCAGTTTTTACTGTCAGGTATTTTATACAGTAATTTCCCCTGACGTGGGGAATTTAGCCTGATTCTCCTGAATTGTCCTTTGAAGGACCTCGTGATCATGTCAATTAGAAGAAAGCTGCACAATGAAGAAAAGCCAGTCGTACTGGAAGAACGCAATGTACGGGTGGATAGTTCAACAGGCTTATCATTTGATCTTACAATCAGAGCTGGATATCCTTGTGCACTGCTGATTCAATGTTTGAGGGAGAAAATCGTCTTTGCCAGGGTATTGGGAAGTGCCATCCAATCCCCTCACCGGCCGGCGTCGATTGCGCAGTCGCGAAGGCTCAGGTGCAAGCTCTTGAAAGTAAAGCAGAGGTGAGGCTGTAAATACGCCGGGCTTGTTGTCGGAGATAAGCTGGAGAAAGGGCAACCTTTTTTTTTTCAGGAAACTTCTCATTTAGGGAATTTCTGATGCAATATTACAACTGCAGTAAATACGAAAACTATGGGTGAGATTAACAGCTACGCATTAGTAACTTTCGAACCACTGGGACACAGCACCCGCAGCCACAGTCTCCAGTGGGTCCAGTCCAAAGTCAGCTACTTCCAAGGAAGAGACCCACAGTGGAAGAGCAGGGCAGGGGACGGTTGCTCAACTCATGGCCAGCAGGAAGCAGAGAGATGGCAGGGGCCAGGACAGTAACATGGCCTCCCAGTTCACACCCGATGCCATCTCCAAGCAGTCCATCTCCAAAGTCCACAGAACATTCAGCGTGGACTCCCAGTGGATGGATTCACTGCTACAAGTGGAACCCCGGTGACTCAGTGGCCCTGCCACTGCATGGGCCTTTTAGGGAACATTCCAGATCTTAACCACAGCCAGCTATAGGAATAATGTTGCCCAAGCGATGGCCCTGCTGGGGAGAGACAAGAATGTAGTACTTTTCGCATTAGCAGTATTACAAACCCAGATGTGTTCTTTGGGTAGTCTCCAAGCCTGAGTGATAATAGTGTTTCCCATCTCGTAACTATCCTATCTCACTACAGGTTTGTTGGCACGGTTCTTTTTTGAGTGTCTCTGGGGTCTATTTTTCTTTCAGGCTTGCTTTGGTCATCAGAGTTTGGACCTCCTCACTCTGAATGTGTTTTGTGTGATTCTGCAGGGTGAATTTATCATATTTTATTTCCACTTTAGGTCCCTAATCATAATGTATAAACTTCAGGTCTCCCGGCTCAACACCTGGCTCCTGTGGCTTCCTAACTTTACCTTCATTGTAGTCCTCCCCCAGGGCCTTCTCGTAAACGTCCATCAGTCTTTTTCTGTGTCTCCCTCTCTTTGTGTCTGTCTCTCTGTCTCCCTCTCTCTCCCTGTCTCTGTCTCCCTGTCTCTGTCTCCCTCTCTCTGTCTCTCTCTCCCTCTCTCTCTCTCTCTGCCTCTCTCTATGTTCCCCTCTCTGTCCTCTCTTTCTGTCACTCTCTCTCTCTCTGTTTCTGTCTTTCTCCCTCTCTGTCTGTCTCTGTCTGTCTGTCTGTCTCTCCCTCTCTCTCTGCCTCTCTCTATCTTCCATTCTCTCCCCCTCTGTCACTCTTTCTCCCTTCCTGTCTCTGTCCCTCTCTGTCTGTCTCCTTCTCTCTGTCTGTCTCTCCCTCTCTGTCTCCCTTTCTCAACTTCTCTCGCTGTGTCCCTCTTTCTGTCTCTGTCTTTCTCCCTTCCCTCCCCTCCCTGTGCATCTTGTGTGAGCCTTCCTGCTTTCCCAGTGCCACCTCCATCTGCCTCTGCCTCCTGCTCTGCATCTGTCAAGGTCTAGTCTGTGCCCATCTACAGGTAAACGCTAAGAAGCACGTGTTTCTGACACCCCATGAAGTCCTCTCTGCCATAAAGAAGGGAAACTCAAAGCTTTTGCAGGAAGCTGGGTGTCCCTTGAGACAGACCATGATGGGAAGGAAACTAAACCAGACATCAAGCTTCACTACTGCATTTTCTCATCTATAGGAGAAGTCCAAAATATAAATTCAAGAGAGAAACACAAGATGGACAACAGGAAGTGGAGAGAGCTCTTTGCAAAAGGAAAGGGGACGGAGAGATGGGGGAAGGGTGGGGAAGGTGTAAAAGGAATGAAGATGTGTGAGCTGCATGCACCGATACCTGCAAGGAATGCAATGCACCATACACACGTACTGATGCATTGAAAGTTTAATAACAAGTAATTTTTAGCAACCCCAACATGACTATTACATTGTCAAAGCAAGCCTGGTCATTCCACACAGTCTATAGCCACTCACTCTTCCTCTTGCCTCAGCAGGGGCTGTGCAGAGCTGGCCTTGGTGGGACATGCAGAGATCTCACGGCCCTGGAGGATCTGGGTTCCGAGGCTCTATCTTGGACTAATGCTCTTGTCTGGCTCAGGCCTCTGGGATGCTCAGAACTCTCGATGTTTTGACTGTAGTGGGCTGTGGAGGTGCAAGGGAGGGAGAAGTGATGGCGGATAAGTGAACCTGAGGTTCAGTAGCAGGGAGATTTGTTTGTATTTAAATCCCCTGCCCCCACCTTCTGGTCAGAGACAGCAAAAGAGAAGGAGGCCCAGGTGAGGCCCTGTGCAGCAAGAACATTTCAGGACACCCTGCTGTCCTTCTTAGAGACGTGTGAAGGCCTTCAGGGACTCAGGAAGTGAAGAAGCCAGAGTGCCCTGGGAACGGAAGGAAACGGTCCCTCCTGTAGAGAGCATATCCGCACCTCACCGTCCTCAGGAGGTAGGGCAACAAGAGAAACAGACAGCAGGTGGGGACGACCTGCAGGGAGAGCAAGGCTGTGGCTGGGAGCCGCAGCAGCAGCAGCAGCAACAGCAGGGCTAGAAACCAAGTGTAGCTCCACAGACACCAAGGAGCACTGCCCAGTGTGTGCGTGAGTGCATGCGTGCGTGCGTGCGTGCGTGTGTGTGTGTGTGTGTGGAGGGGTAAGGTGTCCAGAAGCTATTGCCTGCCTGGTGCCCAGGGGCAGTGCCACTCAGGACTCCCAGGCCATCGTACCTTCCTTTGCAGGTGTCATCTGGAGCCTAAATGCTCCATGCATCAAGCAACAAAACCAAAAAGCCAGCCTGGAGTCTTCTGGTAAGAGCAGTTTGGAGTCATCCGTAGGCCTTTTCACACCATGATAATGTGTTTCTGTCCTTGTCATGGAATCTTGTCTACCAACTGTGAAGGTGCTGTAAGAAGCAGAGACAGGAATAAGGACATAGGTTCAGGAAGGGCTCCTGTGAAAGGAGTGAAAGCCCACCTTCCACCAAGACCTTTCTGGGTGGCAAAGCAAGCCCCTGGTCCTGGACTCCAAGCACAGCAAGGGGAGGATGCTTTCTCCCCCTGCACTTTAGTTTGGAGTTTTTCAACGGGAACAATACTGTACAGAACACGTATTTTATGAGATGATGATGATTATTATTATGCTATATGTATGGTACACGGTCTCACTGTGCAGCTCAGACTCATAGTGATCCTCCTCTTTTCAGCCTTCCCAGTGCTGGGGTTACAGGCCTACACCACCATGCCTGGGCTCAGTCCTGGCTCAGGTGCCTGATGGCAGGGCTGGTGCAGCCAATGGCGCTGGGGATTGAATCCTGGTCCACTGGGCTTGCCTAGACAGGTGCTTAGTCTGCTGAGCTAGCTCACTGACCTAAGATTGTTTATAACAGTCATCCAAAGAATCTGTTAAGGTTTGTGTGTAGTTGTCCCCTCAAAGCTTCATGCCGTCATGGGGCAGGCAACTTCCAGAGTTTGAGATTAACTCATGACCCACTGGGATTATGAGTCTTAGCACTGCTGGGGTTATGGGTGTGACTGCTGCACCCAGCCTGGGGCAGAGAGCCTGAGCACAGTTTAAAGGAGGCAGACTTGCTCTCGGTGGCCATTGGTGCTGCTGCTCCTCGATTTTGCTCCTCTCTGCCATGGGCCACTCTGCCTTGGGGCCAGCTGAGTAGGGACTGAAACATCCATTAACTGTAAGCTCAATAAACCTTTCCTTCCTTCGTTTTGAGTGTCGATGTCTGCCCCAGCAATGAGAGAATATTAAGTGAGACAGAGTCATAGACAGAAAGAAAGAGCAGGCAATGCGTCCACACACTAAACACCACAAAATCCAGCTGAGGGTCTGGAGTCCACAGCAGTGTCCTGCGAGAGTCCAGCTGGAGGCCTGGAGCTCGCAACAGTGCCACCCACAAGGCCAAGTGGAGGCCTGGAGCCCACGACAGCGGCTCAGACAGGGGCCCTTCACGGAGCTGCACTGGGAAGATCCAGAGGCCAGTAGTTGAAGCTAGAAAGTTGGCACCAGTGGGACAAAGGATCTGTGCCAGCAGGCTGAGGGGTCTGCCTGGAGCCAGGAGGCAATGCTCAAGGTAACACCAGGGCTTCTCCAAGAAGTACCACAGCCATCCTCAGCAACAGTGAAGTCCCAAGATCCTCCAACGATAACACCCAAGCTCCTCTCAGGAAAGCCAACAGTAGTGTTGAGTTTCTCCAGGAGACTGAGTTATGACCCATCTTCCCCTTTAGAGCCATGAACCAGCACTCAAGAGGAGGACCAGACTTCTCTCCAGGGGACCCTGTCCATTCTCAGTGACATCGAAGTTCCAAGCTCCTTCAGAGATGAGAGCAGCAGAGTTCATCAGAGAAGCCAGCACAGCGAGCTCCTCCCGGAGCAGCTCCCCGCAGCCTCTCCAGCACCTTCCAGCAGCCTCTGTTTTCTTCTCCGGTTCTGCCTCTTAGGCTGCAGCCTGCAACCCTCAGGCGGGCCTCCCTCACCCAGCACTGCGCTGGGTCAGTTCAGCTGGGCATAGCAGGTTTATTGCCAGCCGTCAGCCCACCACACCACGGGTCACTCCCCATGGCAAGCCAGCTCTCCCTCTTGAGAATCCAGGCAGCGCTGTGCTCTGCTGGGGAGGCAGCTGTAACAACCCCTATAAACACAGGCTGTTAGCAGGGTTATGCACTTGTTAAAATCGCCAGATCAGGGCCAGCGAGATAGCTCAGCAGATTGAAGAGCCTGTTTAGGGAGACCCGGGAACTAGGGTTCGATCCCCAGCATGCTGTCCTGGCCCTGACCCAGAAGCACTGAGACAGCGGTTGAAACTGAGTGCGCTGGCACACGCCTGTAATCTCAGTGGTTGGGAGGCTGAAAACAAGGGTGTCACTACAAGTCTGATAGTGACCCTGTGGGACCTGTGTAGTGGGACCCTGTGGACCTTATACTAAAAACATAATAAATAATAAATAATAAATAAATAGAAAGAATAAAAACCTAAAATTGCCAAATTACTGAACAGTCAAAAACCTTTTCATTTGAATGAGGGCAAGATGCAGTGGCTGGCTTCATATAGGATCAGATTTAAAATGCTGTCAGGTCTATGGCTTGGTAAACACTAGAGCGTTTTACAGAGGAAGTGTTACATTTTCTGAGGTTGACAGGTCCTTAAGAAAATAAAGACATAGAGATAAAATGTTTGAGGAACGCCGTGGGGAAGGCACATGCTTACCCAGCTTCACCATAACATGACACTGGAGCAAATGCTCCCCGCCCGTAGTGGCCCTTGCTACAGTTACCCTAGAGAAAGCTCACATCGGGCAAGGTGCAGGCCCTCCCCTCATCTCCTGGTGTTGTCATCGGTGAGCTCTTCTTTCAGTCAGAAGCAGCCGTGTCCTCGTCCTCATCCTCTGGTCCCCAAAACATCACTTGCTCTTAGCTGTGGCAAAGACATCGCTCTTTCACACAGCTACCATCCCTGGCCAGCCGTGGCAGGGCACCGCATCATCCCTCTAATCTGGGCAGGGTCCCTTTCATACAGAAGGATGCAGGTGGCGGTGTGCCCTCTGTGCTCACTGCGTGGCCGGCTAGCACCAGGCTTCCCGCAGAAGAAATCTCACCAGCACTGCTCCTCCCTCCGGCCTTCGGCCTTAGAGTTTTCCTACCTAGCAGGAACAGAAGTAAATGCACAGGTGGAGTCCCTGAGAGACCCTCAGGCCGTCTGCTTCCACCAGGAGCCTGCAGGATGGAAAGGCCTGAGAGCTCCTGGTCCCCTGCTGTGAGATTCCTATCTCCCTGCCTGTCCTATCTTCCCTGGAGGTTTGAGCGGGTCTGCTTGTAAAAGTCCCAGTCAGTAACAGAAGCCCCAACCCTACTGACAGGTTTCTTCTTCGGAATTTGTATTTTCTTTCTTGTACCTTAGATATAAAGTCTTGCTTTCGTCTTTCTTTGTTTGCTTTAAAAACCGTTCCTTGCCAGTGACTGGTCAGCACACCCTGCTGCGGCAGATGCACTGCATGGGTCGCACCCCTGGGTGGTGCTCTCGCCAGGCGATTCCTGCAGACTGGGAGCCTGGCCAGTGTGAGACCAGCATCATAAGCACACGTAAATAGCCCTGGCTGAAGAAAAGGAGAGCCGCGCACCAAGCGGCCATTGGAGCATGGCTGTGGGCGGCAGCAAGGGCGGGGCTGACTGTGGACTGCTAGCTCAGTGGCCTCCAGGTTCCTATTCTCCAAATGAGCTCAAGGAAGGAGGGCTGGCAGGAGCTCTCCGCTCAACGCTCCGTTCAGGAGTAAGGAAACGTGGTCGTGCAGCATGTCATCCAGGGGGCTGGTGGCCCTGGCGCCACAGTCCTCTGGGCTCTGGGGGGTGCGGATAACCCGCTCCTTGTGTCTTGTGTTTGATGGTGACTGCTATTGGCAGAGCCACTGCGAACTTCCAAAGCTGCAAGAAACGTGAGAGAAGATTCACTGTACAGCAGCACTGACTGAACTGGGGGCCAGGGTGGGCCCTGTCCCTGTCCTTACACTGTGACACTGGTTGGGGAGGGCAGCTCGCTGGGTAGAGGCACAGCCCCTTCTTGCACCTGAGTTCCAGACCCTCGAGTGCTCCCAGGCTCTGGGTGTGTCCACAGCAGGCACTCTGCCAGACGCAGTCACGCTCCTGCAGCCAGGGTTCGCTGTGCTTCAGCCCACTGAAGGAGCGCGCCGGCGCACTCCGGGATCTGGCACGCCTTCTCTGAAAGCTCACTGGACCAACAGGATGCGCCTCACCCAGCTCCATCTGCCTGCTCAGGCGCTTCCATCCTCTCCTTGCTCCTGAGCCGAGCACTGAGCAGGGCCCCCCCCCACCCCTTTCTGAAGCTCATTTGAAGAAGAAAATGGGCTGGCCGCTCTGGTTTTCACACCAAGTATGGGAAGGTTCCCTTTGTTCTGTCTGTGGTGTCCACCGCTCACCTCCTGTCTTTTTCCACCCAGTGGATACTGGATGGGAAGGGTTCGCAGGTTGCCTAAGCATTCCTCTAGATTAGCTGGAGCTACCATGGCAGAGAGAAAACAGAGATTCTTATAAATTTCTTCTCTCTGTTGCGCATTGTTTTAACCCGGTTATAATAGTGTACTTTATAATGCTAATTTCTTTTGATGATGATAAGCCTTTTCTTTATGATTGGTTTATTTTATAGCACTGTCCTCTGACCTCTGGTGTAGAGCTTGACGCAATTATGCCTTTAGTGTAATTTTTACCCAAAAGAGACTATATGGTTAAGGCACTTATAGTTTTGTATTTACAGAACTACAGTTAGGAACACTAACAGTGGGCAGTGATACTTAGCAGCTGACAGTCTTGTGTAACTAACGAGTTTGTATCTTACACAATAAGAGCAATCCTTATGTCTATGTAGCTAAGCAGATATGAAATTGAGAGTTTGTATTTAACTTAGTTCACCTAAGTTCTGTGTGATTACCTCCTTTTGACACACCTGGGATGGGTGGGGTCAGAGGATGAGGAGGTCGGTCTGGCGGGTCTCATGGAGCAGGAAGTCTCTCCTGCATGGCATGGTGGTGCCGGGGTGGGTGGATCATGACTGGTTTATTTTAGTTTTTTTATGCGAGCATTCTGTTCTTACCTGGACGCCATCATTTAAAAACTTCACAGCTTTTCATGTTGAGAAATCTGTACCGACACAGAAGTTGTGCTGCATCTGACGTGTCCAGCACATCTCTCTGAGAGACTGCCGGCTGACTGAACCCATGGACCTTCCTGTCCCGAAGGTCCAATCGCACAAGGGTGCACCTCCAGCTGAGACTGCAATGTGGGGGCTTCTGGCTCTGCCCTCTGATTCACATATGCAGGTCCATTTGCCCATAACCTGGTGATCTCTGTTGTATTTAAGGTCACCAGAGCGGCAGGTAAGCCACAAGCCTGTGTGGGGTGTCCCTGCTAGCTCTGGCCTGGAATGAACACCATCTTTCTGCTTCTCAGATCTCAGGCAGGGACTAGGAGCCAGGGCACAAGGCATGGAAAGGTTCAGCCAGGTGCCCATGCAAAGCAGAGAAAAGGTGGCTTAGTAGTCAGCGCGTCCCTACTGCGTGTCTATGTGGACATCTTTTATCCCAAAATGATGGTGAGTTTTCTGCAACCTTGAAGCATAATTCTGAACTGTCTGTCATGTTCCAGCTCCCGTATGTGTGGGCGCCTGATTCTTTATTATGTTTGGTTCCATGTGTCTACTGTTCATTAAATGTCACTGTTTTCTGTTGCTGTTAAGGCCTCTTTATAAATAGATCTAGTATCTGGAAATGCAGGTCTTGGCTCCCCTTTCTCCAGAGGATAGGTTGTCTCTCTGTGGAGAATTAGAAAGATGACATCCAAAGTGGGGCAACACACTTCTATTCGTGGCCTTGGTGCTTCATGTGGCCCAGGCACAGTGTTTACACCATATGGGGTCAAGCAGTGTACAGGTGAGAAGCATTTCACCTCAAAGATGTGCTTATTTTACGGCTCACACCTGTCTTATAAATTTTGCAAGGTGTCAAAATTGTGCCCAGCTTTGTTATTTGCTTTAAAAATAAAGCCAATACCTTAGAAACAACAGAAGAGCAGAAATGTTTAGGGCATGTAGGGTTTTCTGCTCCTTAGAATCCTTAATACTAAGAGGAGTCCACACCAAGGGGAAATGGAATTGTCATGGTGTGTGGCTAAACATGCCAACGGGTACAATCACAAGAGTGTATAGGCTTCCCTAAGACAAATGCATCCCAGCACTTGGGAGGCCGCGGGGTCTCTGATACCAAGGGCTGGACTACGCAGAGTCCAAGGCAAGCCTGAACTCAAGACCCCATTAAACAAAAGAAACAGAAAAAAAAAATACAAAAGCGTTTTCTGATTTGTTTCTTTTCAATGTGTAGTATGTAAGGATAGGCAAGTGATCAAGGAAACACAAGGGCTGGCAGACAAGCTAACTGCAGAGGGCCAGGGAGAGAATGAAGCCCAGCGGCTCCTAAGGATGAGGCCTGCCTGGGTGGTGCCTGCCTGGGCCACAGGAGCATCGCATGCCTCACTCCTGTCGGTGTTGATTTGCTCTCTCTGGTGTTTCTTTTTGACCAACTATAACTAACCAGCGTGAGTAAGGATAAAGCCAACTGAAGGACCTTCCCCCAGCCCGTGGGCTTCCGGTGTTGCTGGACATCCAGACAGCCTGGCACCCTGCCCCGAGGGACCGCTCCTCCATCTCCCCACAGGTCCCGCCTTTGGGCTCTTTCAGACACTGTGACAAAGCACAAGGGATGGTGGGTACCTGCAGTCTGCGGTGGTCGGAGCTGCTCAGGATCCATCGGCTGGCAGGAGGCTGTCTCGACCTGCAGTGGCAGCGACCCCCTGCTCTCTGGTGACTAGAACTGGGGTCACAGCTGTGCACACACGCATATGCTCAATGCCATGCAGCATGTCCACATACACTGTACAGTCTGTGTAGGCTTGGCATGTGCGTGCACGTGCTCTACATCTTCAGAACCATCTGGCTGTGGCTCAAAAATAGGTTAAAAATTGCATGATGGCTCCTGTCTATAATCCTACCACTCTAGGAGGCTGAAGCAGGAGGACTAGGAGTTCAAGCCCACCCTGAGCAACTGAATGGCTTAAGACTCTACCTCAAAATAAAAAGGGGAAGGGGCTGTGAATGTAACTTATGTGAAGCCTTGTATTTAGCTTCCAGTGCCACACACACACACACACGACACACACACACACAGGCACATGCGCACACAAGCACACACATAGCATCGGCATTAAACATGCACAAGGCCTTTCCTTATCGTTGTCCCTAAATAGTGCAGCAGAAAGAGTGACTCCTTTAGCACTTACATTGCGTTAGGCAGTGTGAGAGACCTGGAGATGATTTGAAACATTTGGGAGGATGAGTTTATTTGTACCCAGCGTGGAATCGAATTGAATGAATGCCTGGACCCCATGCATTGGCCTGCCGCAGCCCACGTTGTGAAGGGCCACTAACACCCATTCTGGACAACTGTGCCGCTGTGCCTTCAGCTCAGCTCTGACGGTGGAATCTGCACGGGCCGGCATTCATGCCAAGTGCTCAGGTTGAGCCAACCTCGTAGGGCTCTTGGCCTCACGGAGCTCAGATCCGAGATGGAGAGAAAACTTGTTCGTGCATGCAGGGACAGGCTCACAGCACTCAACATGTTTGAGAAAAGCTGGGTGACCTGGTGCAGCCCTCGGGTAGAAGACCCCAGATGGGCAGGGCTCTGGGCGGTCAAAAGTGTGGGGGGCAGAATGAGGAGGTATTGAGCAGTGGGTCCCTGCAGAGACCAAGGGAACACTGACTCCACCCCAGGGAGGCTGGTGCAGGGACAGGAGACGAACAAGGGGTGAAGGAGCCCAAGAGCTTTCTTCTCAGGAGGCACAGCGCCACTGCCGCAGAGAGGACACGGGATGTGGGCGACCAGCACTGTGAGGGGACTGGGTAGCTGGCTGGGGCATCTTGGGCAGCACCAGCAGGGCACAGAGTCAGCGACAGTGCCAATGACGTCTCTGGTGAGATGAGAGACATGAGGGGAGGTGCTCAAAGCCCTCAGGAGAGCGGAGAGGGGTACAGGGAGCTTTGGGAGTGAAATCCATGTAGTGCAAAGCTATGAAATAAAAGAGTAATGACTTTCCTGTTGAAGCCAGGGGATAGCAAACAGTTTCCTTTTTTGTCAGATTTTGTGAAGCAAGAAATGGTCCCACAGACCATAAGGAAAAACAAGCAACGTCCAACCAGTTCTGGTGCATTCAGTAACAACAGGATTCTGTTCTCTGTTGCCATTTCTATTTTGGGATGTAATTAATTATAAACATAGGTACTCCATTGAACTTACATGGAGGCAGCTTGAGAAATAAAATATGACAGGCAGAATAGGACAATGCGATTATAATCTCCCTGCTAAAGCACTATGCGGATGATGATAAGTGATTTTTGCCTCAAAAATTTTTGTACATTTGCAAATTATCCAGACGTCATCTGTGGCTTTCTATTTTAAATAATTCTAGGGGAAAGAGATACATTCTGAACATACCATTGTATAATTTAAAATATATAAGGCAGTACTGTATAAGGACATGAGTACATTTGGAATATGAAAAATAATGCAGAAATGCCTGTGGAAATTCCACACTGAGGTTAGTGCTTACTTCAGGGCAGCTAGGAAATGCAGCAGGATGGGTATGTGGGTATCCTTGGCTCCATCTCCAAATTTCGAGATCCCCATGGCCTTTGAGCATATGGATCAAACCCAAATAGTGTATCTGAGACTGTAGCAACCCAAAGTGGTGCCTATTATATATATTTTCTGCCTATTTGATAAAAATTGTTGTGGTCAAATGTTTAAAAATATAAATGGCATTTTGTTGCCTCCATTTCTCCACGGGGGGGCGAGTAAAGGCCCCCAGAATATGCACACATGAAAAGACCAAAAAGTAACCCTCACTAACTGGGGGTTTTAACTAGAGAAGGAAACGAGACCAAACTGGCGGGCTCCGTGAAAGCTCAGCCGGCAGCGTCCGGGACGAGGAGCCACCTGAAAACCTCTGTTCCTGTGCGTGAAGATGTCTCTGGTGGACTTGGGGAATAGGCTGCTAGAAGCAGCAAGAAAAGGTCAAGATGATGAAGTGAGAACACTGATGGCAAATGGCGCTCCGTTCACCACAGACTGGCTTGGAACATCCCCATTGCACCTTGCAGCCCAGTACGGCCACTACTCTACTGCAGAAGTGCTGCTCCGCGCAGGCGTTAGCAGGGATGCTCGCACCAAAGTGGACAGGACCTCTCTGCACATGGCTGCAGCAGATGGACACGCACACATCGTGGAGCTGCTTGTTAGGAATGGCGCAGATGTGAATGCCACGGACATGCTGAAGATGACAGCTGTGCACTGGGCCACAGAGCACCATCATCGGGATGTTGTAGAGCTGCTTATCAAGTATGGAGCTGATGTCCACGCTTTCAGCAAGTTTGATAAGTCAGCCTTTGATATAGCCCTGGAGAAAAACAATGCTGAGATTTTGGTCATCCTCCAGGAAGCAATGCAGAGTCAGGTTACTCCTAACTGCGGGAGAGCCAGCCCTGGGAGCAACCCCGTGACTATGGCTGCTCCATTCATCTTTACCTCGGGAGAGGTTGTTAACCTCGCTAGCCTCGTTTCTTCAGCCAACACCAAAAACACCTCAGATTGCCTGCTCTATATTGCCTGCCCTGTATCGTGCTCTGACAAGTTTACATCAGGTGACCCCCATGCCTCAACAATACAGTTCTCAAATTCTACCACCTCAGGGCTGGCCACCCTTGCCACCCTTGCTGAGGCATCCACCTCCCTCTCCAACTCACACAGAGCCACAGAGGAAATCATAGAGGGAAATTCTGTTGACTCATCCATCCAACAAGTAATGGGGTGTGGAGGCCAGAGAATCATCACTATAGTGACTGATGGAGTCCCTCTGCGTAACATCCAGACTGCCATCCATCCTGGAGGCCTTGGCCAGCCGTTTATAGTAACGATGCAAGATGGACAACAACTTCTAACGGTACCTACTGGTCAGATTACAGAGGAGACTGTAATTGAGGAGGAAGAGGAAGAAGCAGAGAAATTGCCAGTGACAAAGAAACCAAGGATGGAAGAGATAACAAATACTGTGGAGGAAAGTAAGGAGGGCAGCGAAAGAGAGTTACTACAACAGCAACTCCAGGAGGCCAATCGAACAGCTCAGGAATACCGGCACCAGCTCCTCAAGAAAGAGCAGGAAGCAGAACCGTACCGCCTTAGGCTGGAGGCTATGGCCCAACAGCAGCCCAATGGAGTTGATTTCACCGTGGTTGAAGAGATAGCTGAGATAGATGCTGTAGTAATCACAGAAAGAGAGGAAGAAGAGAGAGAAACAGAAGTGACTAGGTCAGGAGGTACCATAGAGCCTCATGCTGGAGTTTCTATGGAAGCTGTTTCATCTTAACAAGCAAGATCCACGACTGGCATCATGTTTGTATAATCTCAGCTACTTGGGAGGCTGAGGCAAGATGACTGAAAGTTCAAGCCAGCCTAGGCAACTTAGTGAGACCCTATCTTAAAAATCTTTTTAAAAAATTTAAAAGGCTGGGTTGCAGCTCAGTTGTAGATTGCTCAACTAGCCTGTGAAAGGCTGTAGGTGTAAACCTTACTATTGCCAAAAAAAAAAAAGAGGAAAAGATAATGCACAGGGAAAATGCTGTAGAAAAACTGAGAGTGTTCTTAATAAGAAAACTGTAGGCTGGAGGTGAAGCTCAATGGTAGACATTTGCCTGTCACATACAAGTCCTAGGTGTGAGCCTCAGCACTCTGGGAAACAAAGCCATCAAAAAACTACAGTAGGGAATAGTGCTTGGGCCCAGAAAGGCCATCTGTGTGCAACGGAAAGTTCAGAGTCCTATACAAGGAATGTTCTTTCTAAGGGACCAAAAAAGTAAAGACCAAATTTCTCAGTTCATATTAGTGCTTTAAACATAGACATAAAAGAATGCTCATATTGTGGGTTAATTTTTAAATAACGGACTATTAAAAGTGTTTGAGATAACATTCTTAATATATATGTATATGCCAAGAATCTTTAATAATTATACCACCAAGTGACCTGAAAAATTGTCTTCAAGTTATTAAACTAATTAGGAGGGAGCTTAGAAGTGGACTTTGGGGAAAAGAACGATTATATTCGATTTCCAAATGAGTAAGACTCTCATCTATCGTAAATTAATTTCACTGAAAAGAAATTTAATGTTCCCCTTACAAATCTGTGTCAAATATGTATCTGTAGTTTTGATGCCAGTGTACAAAATAAAAGTAGCTGGCCATGGTTGTACATACCTGTAATCCCAACTACTTAGGAAGGCTAAGGCAGGAGGATTGTAAATTAGCAGCCAGCCTGGGTAAATTAGACTATATTTCAAAATAAAAAAAAAAAAAAAGCATTGGTGAATGGCTGGAAAAAAAAAATAAAAATATAAATGACTTTTTTTATTCCTGATATTAGGATGAGAAGTGGTCTTATTGCTTGGAGAGCAAGAAACTTGTCTCAAATCCTATTTTCTGTAACTTGTCATTGACATGTTCTATTACAGCCCGTTTATCTTGGTTCCTCTGTCCTCGTGTTCTAGAAAGTTACACATCCTACCGTGGTAACTGTTCAGAATATTTGCTGCCTTAAGGTAAATAACAAACTTATCAGGATAATAATTGTTAAGGAGAACTCCTGGAGCGTCGCACTCACAGGTCATCCTAGTGCTGTGTGGTAGGAGAGCTGGGCAGTGGGGCCAGCGCAATGGTTGTGTTTACCCTCGTGCAAAAATAGCTCATTAGTGTAGGGCAAGCTGATAACTTCTAGTACGCTTATTTTCTTTAGCTATGAGAAAAATGCACTGCAAGTAGTCATCCTTTGCATTATAGCTCTTTTCCAGGATTTCTTGCTAACCTTGCTTAGGGTGCTACTTTCTCTCTTCCAAAACGTAGTTTGGGTTTTAATGCATTGAAAGTAAATAATTTTAAGGAGCATAGGACATATTTGTGAACGGTACAAAAACTCAGCTTGATCACATTTTCACAGCCAAGGGTGAACTGAAGAAGTGAAAGGTTAGCAAGGTCTGAAAGCCATCCTGGTCCCCCTGCATGTATGATTTGTACACCTACCTTGATTTTCAATGTCACCGATTAACTTACCTGCAGTCAGAACTCAAAGGTCAAAGAGCTCCCTGTGTCTGAGTGCTCTGCTCATCAGTATGTTAGAAGGATCAGCCAGACGTTGTCTCAGCTCTAATTTGCACATCAGATATAACAGGTTGGCACAATCTTCCAAGCGCAAGAGCACGAGTGTCTCTGGCCTTGTGGGTCCCATGGCTGCAGCTCAATGGCTCACCCTGCTGCAGCAGTGTGAGAACAGCTGGAGACTGTGCACCAACCACAGTTTGGGGGAGGAGCTTCTCTTGCTCAGTAGGGTGAGGAGCAGAGACACTGGTGCTTGCTGTTAGTCTGACATCCTACCAACAATGCTCCAGAAAGTTTTTGTCTGTTCTGTTGGCGATGGACCTCATTTCCAGCTTTAAAGTATAAGGCATAGTCTTAGTAAGGATGATTTGTACCTGTTGTAGCAAGGATGCTCATGGATGCTTATGTGCTCACGTTATAATTACTGGATTACACTTTGAGCTTTCATTGGCCAATGAGAGAATTCCCCATGTTACACTCTGACCAATCACTGTGGATTTTCATTTGACTGACATCAGTAACAATACTTGGTTTCATCTATGATTCTAGTCACGATGGTGAGTATGCAATGACAGAATGTTATGGTCTTAGTTTGTATTTTCTGGTAATTAATGACACTACCTACCATTTTGGTTGTTGACTATTTATATTTTCTTTAATGAGGAGTCAATTTAAATATTTTTCTCATTTTTCTGTTGACTTGTTTGCCCATTCTTACTGATTTTCAAGAGCTTTTCGTGTAATCCTTTGACAAACACATGCATTGCAAATACCATCTCCCATCTGGTGCTTATTTTTTTTTCTTGCCTTTTTGAGACAGGGTCTCACTATGCAGTTCAGGCTGGCCTTGAGCTCACTTTTGTAGCTCAAGCTGGTCTCGAACTCGCACTGATCCTCCTGCCTCAGCCTCCCAAGTGCTGGGATTACAGGCATGAGCCACCACGCCCAGCATGGGGCTTATTTTTTTAAACTCTCCTAAATGTGTCTTTGTGTCTTGACTTTAACATGTTCCAAATTACTCTTTATGGTGCACATATTTTAGATCCCAAGAACTGCTTACCTTTTCTGAGGGAAACCCATTTTATGTAGTTATTAGCTTTATTCCTAGTGCTCCTTAATTTTGTTATTTAGAAAGTAAGTGGACAGAGAGTTAGGCAGTGATCTACTGTTTCCCTGACTTTACACCATGAAGGAAAAGTTACCCTGCAGGAGATCAGAGATGGTACAGAAAGTCTGAAGCCTGCCTACTGCAGTAAGCTTGCATTTGTCTTTCAGTTATTTTCAGGAGAGAAAGGTACCATGAAGCACTTAAGGTTCCTGTAGAAGGAGCAAAAGGACAGAAACGTCAGTTGGGGCCAATGGTCCTCATCGGCTGTACAAATCCAGTGAGGGTGAATAGCACGGTGAGGGTTTCTAACTGCAGGGAAAGAGAAAATTTGGAAAGAGGCTGGAAGCCAGTGTGACCATCAGCGAAGCAGAGGTGAGGAAACATCTTCTGCCTCCCCTTCTCCTTCTGGGAGAAATATCAGATGCAATATATAGATAGAAATATTATATTGTGTTATTCAACAAGGTTGTTAAGTATAAGAAAAATTTACAAAAAATCGATCACATTTCAGCTTTTTAGCAAATTTTGGAAAATGTATAAAAGACAACATGTAAGTAACAGTCATACGTGGAAAATTCCAAAGCTATTGCAATTCTTGGAAGACATCCAATAACGATGTGCATTATTTTACAATGAAAAGATTGTGAAATACACCTGAAATTTCTATTATTCTATACATTGAATACAGTGCCATTCCAATTTGGGATTTCAAAAATTTATTTATTTATTTACTCTTGTATGTGATGCAGGATCTCGTTACACAGCTTGGACTAGTAGCGATTCCTGCACTGGGATTGCAGGCATGCACCACCACACCTGGTTTCAAGGTCAGCACAGCACACCTGGGGATTTGGGGCCTGCACAGCATGCTGTACTGGTGATCAAACTCAGGTCCTTGCACTTGCCAGGCATGTGATTAGACCACTGAGCTATCTCCCTAGCCTGGAGATCTTTTTAACATCTTGGCAAGATGTTAAGATGGAAGAGCAAGAGATAAAAATAGTGAAGTAAAGGAAATTAAAACTTGCTTTTCCACATGACAAGACTGATTGTAAAATTTCAGTAATTAACGTAGAATGAGGGGGCTGGGGAGATATCTCCGTGGCACAAGTGTCTGCCTCGCAAGTGCAAGGTTGTGAATTTGAACCCCAGTCCCACTAAATAAATAAATAAATAAATAAATAAATAAATAAATAAATAAATAAGTGGAGTGAGGGCTGACAGCACACAGAGGCCTAGACTAAGCGGCTAGAAAACATGCCAGAACTGTTGCCTCACAGGCAACCAGAAAGGCACAAGAGATACAATTAAACTGCAGGAACTTGGCAGCTATTCCAATAGCCTGTAACGCCAAGCGCTGGTGAGGATAGAAGCCCCAGGCATACTTACATTCAGCCAACTGGAGTACACTTTGGTGTAGTCACAATATTTTTTGTGAGTGAAGGTGAATAAGGAGCCATATTACTATAAAATGACTCAACTGCGAGGTGGAGGTACAGGTCCTGGAGCACTCAGAATGGCAGTAGATTACAGGGCAGTGCAGACCATTAAGCGCTCATCAACACAGACATGACGAAGTGAGTTGCCACAGCATCATGGGATGGATTAAGATGAGACAAAGTAAATGAATGACCTACAGCTCTACGTGGTCCCACAGTGTGGGGTGGAAACAAAAGAAGTTAGAGTCAGGGGTATAGGTCGGCAGCACAGTGCCTGCCTGGCAAAGCATGACGTCCTGACTTCAAGTCCCAGAATCTGCCTGATACAGATAAATGAACAGAAAACAAAACAGAATAAAACAGAAAACAGTAGAATACATAGGATATTATGAATGATTTTGTTCTTAGAGCTGGAAGCAGGTCGTTGTGCAGGGACAGAGTCACAGCTGCTGTGGAATATTAAGATCCCGCTCTGTGGCAAGTGCTGAGGTCATTTCTACCCGTTCCCACGGGAGGCACTGCCCCCTCCCCCTAGGTGCTTCTTTATTGTCAAATGGTGTGGCAACTTGAGAAATTATGCTTGGACGGGCAAGTTTTACACATGTCCTTTGGTTGCCAAGAACTTAGCCTATCACTCCTAATAATATTCATCAGGTTGAGAGCATTTCAACACATATACAGACAGACATATACACAACCTGCCAAACTTGTATAGATAGTTCAAGTAAAGAAAAAGAATGTGTTTGCAACAGATGGTGCTACCCTCCTACAGGGACTCCAGAAGGTAGGTGGCACAGAAAGCTCACTACACCACTGGCACTTAGGGAAGAACCCAAAATGGCATGTGCTGCAGTCCAAATGACCCAGGTCACCCTCCCAGCCACTCTCTGTACTAATAAACATCTCGAAGCTGGTGGCCCCCACTTCGATCCCCTCTTGCAATGACAGAGGACAAAGATAAACTGCATGAGTCTCGTGATGCCTCAGTAAATTTACTTTTGTTTTCCTGAAGTCTGCATATTTTTTGGCGGAGTATATATTTATATGTATGGACAAATGCTACAAAGGAAGGAGAACAGAAAATCTGGGAACTAAAACTCAGGAACACTGGGGTGAGAGCAGGGGACAGCGGGTAGGAGAGGACTGCGACAGACTTCCTGATGTGGACAGGCACTGGTTTTGTCATGTGACTGCTGAGCATTTCTAATGTTGGAACTCATACCTGCATGTGTGAATGTGATGGCCACGGAGTATTTAAAAAATCTTAAAGATATATTCTGCAGTGTCTTAAGTTTAAACAAAAGTTTTCTTAATTTACGTGTTTTTTTATCAATCAGGAACCAACAAAATGACAAATCTCTGTCTGTCTGTCTGTCTGTCTGTCCATCCATCCACCCATCTATCCAGCTATTTGTATGTCTAGCTATCATCTAAATGTGAGAGAACATTTAAAATTGTCCCCCAAGGGATAGGAAGAGTACATTAGAAATTGATTACGATTTAATTTACTTCAATATTCTTTTTTTAACCCTATACATTTTTTTTTTGTCTTTTTTGAGACAGGGTCTTGCTATGCAATTGAGGCTGGCCTTGAGCTCACTTTTGTAGCCCAGGCTGGTCTCGAACTCACACCAATCCTCCTGCCTCAGCCTCCCGAGTGCTGGGACTACAGGCATGAGCCGCTACGCCCGGCTACCCTATTCATTTTTATGTGAAAAAATTATCTTAGAATATATATTCTAAAATATATATATATATATATATATATATATATATATATCCTAAAATTGCTGTTTGCAGCATACCATGGTGCCACAACATAGTAATATCATATAAAATAGATAACATTAATATGGTATTGCTAGAATATTAATACAGTATTCAGAGAATGCTACAATCATGTTAGTACTCAGGACTTGAAATTCATCTGTCCCAGAAATGGGTCCAATAGCCAAGGCTCCAGCACAGGCAAACGAAATGAACACGGCCAACACTCATGAGCATGGGAAACCCTCCAGATTCTAATCATTTGCTACCATGCAGACACAGTTCTCAGGCCTCAGTGTTATGGATCTAGGAACAGAGATGTGGAGGCTTTGATAACACAGTCCCTCGCAAAGTCACCTTGGGTCGGACGTGGGTGTCACCCACTGCCAAAGCAGCACAGGTGACCCAGCTGGGAGTCCTGAGCTGACAAGGGCTGTCCTTTTCCCAAGAACTCTTGCTGTCCTTGCTTCAACAACACATCCACTAAAAAGCTGTTTTTACTGTGTGTGATATGGAAGGCAGGGTGCAGAACCAGTGCTGTTCTCAGCTGAGGATTTTCCTCTGTGGTGAAAGTCTGTGCATTAGAAGGGAGGGGGCAAGATGAAATCTGTCAATATTTTATACTGAAAAATGTGAGAAAAATATATGGTATTACTGCAGTCTTTCCTATAAGGACTTACACATTCATCGCACAAATAAAATCATTTAAGAAAACCAACCAAAAAGACTTAGGGCCAGCCACATAGCTCAGCAGATTAAAGCACCTGCAAGCAGGCACAGGGGCCAGAGGTTTGATCCCTGGGCCTGCAACGTGAGCCCTGTCCCCAGGGTGCGCTGAGACAGTAATTGAGACTAGGTGTGGGGGTGTGAGTTTATAATCCCAGCTCTTGGGAGGCTGTAAATTGGGGGATCACTATGAGTCCAATCTAGCAGTGAGATCCTGAACACACTGTAGATCCTTCCCTAAAATAGCAAAAAAAAAAAAAAAAAAAAAAAAGACTTAGATAGAAGTAATCAATAAATATAGGAGATACTACAACAATTGTTGAATTCCTATAATTTTGTTTAGTGAAATTCTGTGTTTTTTTCTAATTTTTTAAAACTATTTTTTATTCTCTTTAAAAAAGAAAATTAAGGGGCCAGGGAGATAGCTCTGTAGCACAAGTGCCTGCCCAGGAAGTGCAAGGTCATGAGTTCGAACCCCAATCCTGTCAAAAAGAAAAAAAATGAAAATTAGACAGTATTAGACCTCATCCATAAAACCAAACACAATCAAGACACGGAGCTATGCCTTAAAAGAACAACATAATAATGTTGTTCTTTTCATGGAAAAGAGAAAGTATACAAGTGCACAAACATGAAAAGTAACAGGTTTGCATATTGAAGCTGCAATACTTTGAGTTATATCTGTATACAATGCAGTGGTCCTAATGATATGTATATCATCCTCTGATGTTATCAGTTCTCTGGTATATGTATGGTTAGAATTTTCAGTGTTACGCTACAGGACAGATTTTTCTTGTGCCTTTTAATTAAGCCTCAAAGGTCGATTGTGTCATGGCTCGGGTGACAAAAGAGAAAAACACTGAAACAACTTGATTGCGGGGGCCCTCACCTGCCTGCTCTGAGATAGCATGTCCTAGGGTGACCAGTAGGCTACTAAGCTGAGGCAGAAGGAAGGCGCTGGTGGCCTGCCTTGCCCGGCCTTCCACGTGGATGCTCCCCGGCCTGCCAGCACAGGTGCTTACGAAGGGAGTCAATAGGTCCTGAAAGGGATCAATTCCGGTTACTAGAGACCCCCTCAGGGGCTTCTCTGTGCTTCTCCTATGAATGCTTCCCGGTATCCGCGGGCGAGATTTATGTGTTTGTTTCTCAGTGTAAGTTTAAAGGTCAAGTTGATATTGAATCTAAGATTCCGGCTTATGTTCCTTAAGGAGAAAGAAGGGTTGGTTCGAATGAAGGTTGATCAATCCACTTTTTTCTTTTCTTCGTAATATACTTTCTTTCTTTTTTTTTTTTTTTTTTTTTTTTTTTTTTTTTTTTTTTTTTTTTTTTTTTTTTGGTTTGTTTGTGGGACTGGGGTTCAAACTCACGACCTTACACTTGCCACCAGGCACTTGTGCCACGCAGCTATCTCCCCAGCCCACCTTAGTAATATACTAAGGGAACTGAACTGAGACCACTATATTAGTATGTCCCTGTCCTGCACGAAAGCCGTTCAAATTTGAATTATCTTGATTAAAATGAAATGAGATTATTGCTGCTTGCTATCCTTTATACTCTTCTAATATTGAAGTACAAAAGCAGACACCAGCAATATTGTAGATACAGTCCTATTTTATTTTTACTCTATAAGAGCCCTATAAGCTTTTTGCCTCCTCCTTCTCTGTTTTAACACGGAGAAGGCAGTCTTAAGTACGAGTGAGGCCATGGCATATTCCACGGATTTTCACCCGTGGCTTTGGGAATGTGCTCTCATTTCTTCCGTTTCACGCACATGAGCTGTGGCAGTGTCCACAATGACTTTGAAATCATTCAGCGGCTGATTTCCCCAGGCTCGAGAAGAAAGGGAAATGGCCCTAGCCTTTACTTACAAACAGGTTGAGAGAGAACAAGGAAACAGTGATGTCTGGGGTTGCTGAAAGGACTGATGTTTTCTATTTCAGTCGGAGAAACTCATTTGTTCTCCACTTAACAAAGCGACACAGCTCATATTTCACTCACGGACTGTACGTCCTGTCCTTTCAGAAATGCTGGCCAGTGGTTACAGCTGTCCTCTGGCAGTCATTGCCCAGAGCCCCTGCCGAGTTGTGCTGTGAAGGACCTAAGCCTTGCTGCCTCCCTGGCTTGCAGCAATTGTGGTACCAGGAGATGCAGAACCCATTCCCTGAGGCTGTGGAGAGGCTCAGCGCAGGCGCAGTCTCCGATTGTCTTCCAGAGGTCAGACTTAATTTTATTTTTGTTCCCTGTTTGTCAGCGTCAGGCATTTAGCAGGTGCGCAGTATATAGTTATTGAACATATGTATAAAAGTTCATGGAAGGATAATTGCATCATTATGCCAAAGACTTTAATATACGGTTGTTATTTGCTGCAGTGTTATAAGCTGGAATAATTTGTGTCTTGGGCTGCTTGTTCCTCTGTAGGCAGTTTGCTCTTGAACCCCCAAGGTGGACCTGAAAACCACCGCGAGCAGGATTCTTTCAGTTCTCAGGTGCTGTGTGAGCGCACAGGGCTCATATCACATAATCTAAAACTCCCCCTCAGCTCCTAACATAAATAACATTTTTTCATAATTAAATTTCATTGGAAATAAAAAGTTAGTTTGGAAATTTAAGATGGAAACCATTATAAAATTACATCACTTAAAAATGCCCAGTCTTCTTCTTATCTTATATTTATTGGTTTGTTTGTTTTGTTTGTATTGGGCTAGTGCATCGCCATAGTCCAAAGTCCGTAGCACAGAAGTGTGAGAGCAAAAGCTGACAGTCACTGGCGCCATCCCCCCGTTGTACCTCCTGGATAGCAGTGCAATCATTTACTTTTGCTTGATTAGATCTTTACTTCTTCCACGTTCCTCTACTTTGGAAACTCACATTGAGGTGCTATTTCCTGATTTCCTTCGAAGAGGACTTAACTCGCACCTTCACAGCGCTTCTCTCCCATGCGTAGGACTCGATTACATTCCCAAATAATAGCTGTTATTTCAGTGCTTGTGGGAAAACAAAGCAATGGGGTCAGACAACTCTGGTTTTCCTCTACTAAATTTTTGTTTCAATTTGCTGGACTCCTTCCATCCTCAAGTGTTTAAAAGTAAATAAAATCGGGGCATCAGTTTACATACCCTTTCAGGCCAAGTGCCCATAACCATCTAAGCAAAACTTACGCCCTCATGCTTTCTTCGAAACCCTAAGCTAAACATAAACAGAAGCAAATGTAAGCTTTTGGTTCTGACCATCATGACCCAGTGAAATTCAACCAGTCGGTTACAGACAAATCAGCACACACGCTTGGATTTGCTTTAATGAAGAATAATATGTGACAGCGAACCAGTTAGGAAAGAGGAGTTGCTCGTCTTTCTTTCCTTTGCAAATGGTGCCTGAACTGCGCTACAGCTGACCCTTCCTGCCCTGGTTCAGTGCCATGTCTCCCTGTGCCTGGACTCTTGTGATGTCAGTGCAGCGGGCTCTGAAAACTCTAACTTAATCAGATTTTACCATTGGCAGCCTCAGTGGCTTTACTTGGGATGCTTCAACTACCAGCGAAATGCCTCTTGTCATGACTTCCAGAGGAGTTGCCTCCCTTCCAGTAAGGACTCCTTTCTAGAATGTTCTGCCACCTTCCAACCCAGGCCTGCGAGGGGTAGCGCTGGGCTTCTGGCCTCACCTTTGGCTCTTTGTGGGACACATTCTTGCTCTTTTCCTAGGTGTTTGTTCTTGGCTTACAACCTAATTTTCTGAAGCAAAGACTCCAGTGAATTCTTACAGCAAAGGAGTAGAGGAGGTAAAATTGCTTGTTAACGTTTTAGAAATTATGGGCTTACCTTGATGGATGGCACAGCTAGGTATAGAACTGGGCTCCTGACCTCATTCACTGTTTTTCAGCTACTTTTGATGTCACTGAGAATTGTGATTCCTGCTTCTTTGTTGTCCTGTGTTTTCTCTTTCTCTTTGAGTTTCACCATTTTTTAAATTTCTGCATTTTAAAACTTCACAATGATGTACCTTACTTTGAATCCTTTTTGCTTTTAAGTCAGGGTAAGCACAATGTAATTTCAATTTGAAAAGTCACATTATTCAGCCTGAGAAGCTATTGGAATGTCAATTTGTGTGTGTGTGTGTGTGTGTGTGTGTGTGTGTGTGTGTGTGTGTTTTAGGAAATGGTCCTATTTAGGTCCATTTCCTATTTAGGAAATAGGGTGTTCAGGGTCTCACTACTAGATTGGACTTGTAGTGGTCTGCCTGTTTACAGTCTCCCAAGAGCTGGGGTTACAAGTGTGTACCAGCACACTCAGTCTCAATTGCCATCTCAGGGAGTCCCTGGAGTGGGGCCAGCATGGCAGATCCAGGCATCAAAACCCTGACCCCTGCACCTGCTTGCAGGCACTTCAGTCTGCTGAGCTATTTGGTTGGCCCTTGGAATGTCAATTTATTTTTTAAAAATTTTTATTTATTTATGTGTTTGGTGCAGGGTCTCACTACGAAGCATGGACTCTTATTCATCCTTCTATCTCAGTCTGCCCTGTGCTGGGATTACAGGCGTGTGCTATCACACTCAGTTTTGGTGGCCAGCAGGGAGTGGCACTAGCACAGCATGCTATAGTGAGATGGGACCCGGACTGTTAGGTTTGCCAGGCAGGTGCTTAGACCACCGAGCTATCTTCCCAGCCCTGTGGAATGTCAATTTTGAACAATTCCATTATTTCTGTTTTCTGTAGTTTCTGAAAATCTTATTTTCTTATCCTCAAAATTTCTAGTGATTCCCTTTCTCCTCCCCTTTGTCCTCCTTTTCCTTCTTCATCATCCATCGCTGTTTTTCTTTTCTTGCTCTTGGCTTCTTCTTCTTGTCTCCTAGTACCAATACTGTCTTCTTTCTTTCCTCTTCTGGGTCCTGCACCTATTTAGTTCTCATTTATTCTGAAAGTCTGATGTGTTTGGTGCCAGATGTTCTGCTCTAATTCTGCTGAACCTACTGTTATAGGCTTCTGCGTTCATGTGTGGCAGGCTCCTCTGTATGCCTGCAAATGGCCTTGCCTGCACTGCAGAGGTGGACAGCTCAGGTGAGACTCCCTCGGGGGCTGTGCTCCTAGGTCTTCTAATGCCGTCTCTCTGCGCCTCCTGTTCTTCCACCTCTCAGACCCATGCAGGTCTTTCTGTGTCTCATGAGTGTCAGGGAAATGCCAGGCTGGAGACACAGCATTCCGTGGAGAGACCCCCGAAAGGCTCTTCTAATTTTTTTTTCCAGTCCAGTCATGCATAGAGTTAGAAATAACTCCACACAAGCAGCACCCAGAGCTTACCAAGCATAGGTGCTGGCAAGGCTCTGAGACAGCTTTCTTACTGGGGTAACAGAAATCGTGACATACACCTCTTAGCTTGGGATGGAACTGATGCCCAGTGTGGACCCGGGAACCCAAACACGAGCAAATGTGTTGCCCCAGTCCCAAGAGCAAAAGGGAGGCGAGAAGTGGAGGAAGCAGCGCCAACGCGGGCAGTGCCGTCCCATCCCTGACCTCCCTGGCTGGAGAAATCGTGCGGGCGATCAGCCTGCCTGAGTCATTTAATAATGGCCCAGATGGCCTCCTGAAATGCAAGGCAACCCAGCCTGGAACGACAGGGAGGGCCAAGGGCTTCCAGGTCTGTCTTGCCTTTAGGTTTGTGGGGTGCGAGCACACTGCCAAAGGCAAGCTGGCTGCCTAAATCGCCCGCTAGTGAAGCTTTGCCCCATGTCTTATTCAGCTCTTGGAAAGAGAAGCTCCGCGTTCCTTAGCAGAGGCACTTCGGACCTTGGAAGCTGCCATTCGCTACCTCGGCCAGTGGCTGGCGTGAGCCGAGGGCTCAGGCAGATGGGCTCCACCCCAGAATGCCAGGAGAAGTCGGGGCGTGAGGGGGACGGGGTTGGCACCGCCTCTGAGAAAGCTGGGTACAGATGCATGGGTCACGAAGGACAGCATCTGCGTCCGACCTGGCACCTCAGCCCCAGGGCACGGCTGGCCCAGGGCAGGGCTTTTGGCGCTCCCTAGGGAGCCCTTAGTGTTCACCTGCAGCCAGCCCTGGGCCTACAGCTGAACACGAGCACCAGAAAAGCCTGTCCTTGTGGTCACTTTGGTGACACGGCATGCTTCTTCCTAAGCACTGAAATGTAAAAGTTGTTTTGAACTTGAAGGTATAGATCTAGTCTTTAACTTGTCCCTTACACAGAGCTCTTTTTTTTAAATTATGTATTTATTTGGCACAGGGTCTTGCTATGCAGTTCAGACTCTTAGCGATCGTCCTGTCTCAGCCTCCCCAGTGCTGAGATTATAGCCATCCACCACCATGCCTGATTTCGGGACCACGCAGTACTAGGGATGCAGTACTGAGGACTGAACCTTGTGCTTGCAGCCAAGCTATCTCCCCAGCCAGTTACACAAAAATCTTTAAGAATTTCATGACTTTTCTTAACCTGTTCTACATATCCGTGTTAGAACAACAACAACAACCACAACAAGAAATTACATGTTCAAGCAAAATAAGTGCAGAGCCCAAGATTTTGCTGTGAAAGGGGAAACCGCGCCCCTTTCCTTAGCTGCTTACATTTTGCTGTGCCCTTGTGCTCCTGCAAAGCTGCCAAAGCGCTGGCCCCTCTTGTTTCTTGATTTCATCAGCACCACAAAGACCTCGAAAGCCTGAGGCTCCGGGGGTGTGATATTTCCAGTGCTTTGGAATGGATTCTCTCAAGAGCATTCTTCTGCTGCTCTCTCACTCCTCTGGGCACTGTCACTTGTTCCTCACTCTGTGAGGAAGACAGGTTTGCCTTGTAGAAGTGCCTTACTGAAGGTGGCAGGGCTGTGTCATGCCTCACCCAGCACTGGGGAGGGGTCTTTCCAAGGCCGGCTGACCTTGCAGAAGGAATGGTGCTCATTTCCCGGGCTGCCTGATGGGGCCACTTAGGGACACCAGCCGAGTAGACTGGAGTGTCCTGAATAAGCTACGACAACATCATTAGAATGGGCCCAGCCAGTCACGGGCAGGAATTTATTCATGGCGGTGAGGGAAGGGAGGGTGCAGAGCAGAGGCCATGCAAGCACATCCTGCCAGTTCGACCATTCGAGCAGTGGGTTTATAGCCCAGGCTTCACGTGGTCGTCATGACCCAACTCATCAACCTCATCTACCATCATCACAGACAAACCAGTGCCATCCTTCTGTCCTCCCGCCAAACCACACAGGATGGTGGC
The DNA here is from genome assembly GCA_004027025.1 of Myocastor coypus. Classification (NCBI taxonomy): domain Eukaryota; kingdom Metazoa; phylum Chordata; class Mammalia; order Rodentia; family Myocastoridae; genus Myocastor; species Myocastor coypus. The sequence goes on from PVJA010007643.1 coordinate 48,695, forward strand.
CCAGGTGGTGGCCCTGTTGATGCTTTTCCTGCCCCTCTAGGTGCTGCCCATACATATACCCAAGAGAGTTAGGAAAGATATACAACTATTTTTTATCAGTTGACTGAGAATAAAAACTTATAGTAATATTGTTTAGAGAAGATGTCAAGTCTGCATCTTGTCCCTGAATAACTACTGTGAAGACATCAGCATACAATGTGTTAATTATTGCAAGCATCCTACTAACCTGTTTTGAAATTGTCTTATTGCTGTTCTGTCTTTTTTCTCATTACAATGAATTAAAATTATACAGAAAAAACTCTTGGCAACTTCCAGTTACTCAGTCTTCCCAGGGCTCCTCTTTTACCAGATGGATGGGAACATAGTACCAGCGTAAATTATCCATAATACTTTTATTTATTTATTTATTTATTTAGCCTTTTTGAGACAGGGTCTCACTGTGCAGTTCAGGCTGACCTTGAGCTCCCTTTTGTAGCCCAGGCTGTTTTTGAACTTGCACCCATCCTGCTGCCTCAGCCTCCCAAGTGCTGGGATTACAGGCGTGTGCCACCATGCCCAGCTCTCCGATAATACTTTTAAAAGTCCTGGAATTTTCTCCTTTACGTAGGACTCATATAAATGGCCCCATTAGATCATCCACTTCTTCAGTATAGCCAATAAATTCATTAATTTAGAATTGGAAGGACTTAGTAAACCTAACTCTGTGCCACGACCTGTGTCAACTTCTGTTATGGTTTATGTCTAGTTGTCTCCCCAAAGCCTCATGTAGTCACTGGGCAGGGACTTCTAGAGTTTGAGACTTGATCCATGATCCCTGGGATTATGGGTTTTAGTACTGATGGGATTATGGGTCGAAGTACTTCTGGGATTATGGGTGTAGCCTAAGGTGGGGGCTAAGGCAGAGACCCTGAATGTAATATAAAGAGAGACAGAGAGACAGAGAGACAGACTGGAGCTGTTGTTGTCTGCTGCCCTGTTTGGTTGGCTGCTTCTGCCACCATTTTGTCGCTGTTCTGCAGCCATGAACTGGATGCTCTCTGCTCTGTTCCACTCAGCCTTGGGCCGGCTCAATATGGACTGAAACCTCCATAAACTGTGAGCTAAATAAACCTTTCCTTCCTTCATCTTGAGTGTCTGGTATTTGTCCCAGCAACGAGTAAAAAGTAACTAAGACAACTTCTATGCATTAATTATTGGATCGAGGCTTACCTGACACAACTCTTGTGTACACAATATTGTCATTGCCTCCACTTTACAGATGAATATACTGAGGTAAGTGACCTTACATAGTTTGTTCAACCTCACTAAATGATTAAACAGCAGCTCCTAACCCAGGCAACTGGTCTTGCTAGTCCGTCCCAGTCTGTGCTACTGTAATAAAATGTCATGGGCTACTGTGTGGCTCGGACTCAAAAGAGATCTCTTTTTCAGAGTTTTGGAGGCTGACATTCAAAGATCAACCATGGAAGGATGTGCTGTGACCATCCCAGTGAGGCTTAGGCTGCAGTGCACGGAGCTTGAAGTTGGATGCGCTAACCCCAACACCAGCCTTAACTTTGACGCCCCGCTGCCTTCATACACATAACACTGTCCACTGGGTAATTATCTTGTCTAGTGGGACAGCATCAATATCCTTGGACGGTGCCTGGTGCAAGTAATAATTTAATAAAGATTTGCCCTTTGTGAAAGGGAAATTTACTGACTTTTTAGCTAGTTATAAAACACTGTTTTACACCTTGAGAATAGATCTACTAAAACCATTTTACTATCTTCTTCAAACCATCCTAAATTGTTTCATTAAATGATTTTTAAAGTGTGGAATTGTGCTTTATTTTCTGCTTCTGAATTGTTCCTCCTACCAATATCTATGTGGCTTAACTCAGACAGAGCTGACTTGACTTTGCCTATAAAGTTCAGTGCGTTCCTTCACAATAACTTTCTCTTCGTGATAGTCAATCTTCTCTTTATTTCCTTATCCTTAAACACCTTTTTGCTTAAATTCTGGTATAAATGTATTTATTTGAATGGGAGTAACTCTTTTATAGTTATAAATCTACTATATACCAGACTAAAGAGTAAAATAATGCAAAATTTCAAAGACACTGTTGAATTTCACTTGATAGAAAAACACGTAAAACGGCAGAGGTCTCCATAGGGTCTAGTGCTCTGCGTGAGGTGGACAGGGGTACAATTTGAGGAAGCCCTAAAAGCTCTGCGTTGTGGTCTATACCTAGGTGTCCTCCTAAACCTCATGCCCCATGCATGCGAATTTTCAGAAGTGGCTGTATGGACTCAGGGTGTGTGACAGCTGAATCAGTCCTTGGCTGCTTCAGTGTACCTCTGGGCATGGAGGACAGGAAGGCTCAACCTGCAGGTGGGTGGCATCCGCCAACAGGCTCAGCCTGGGTGGGACAGAATGGAGAGGGAGGCTCACTCCTGCCCTGCCTCCTCTTTCTGCTCGCCCTGCCATGGGCTGTCTCTCCTCTCTGATGCTCCTCTGTTATGCCGTGCCAACTTGGAAACAGCTGAGGAAATGGACTGAGGCCTCCACAAGCTGTGAGCTACACAAAGCTTCCCTCCTTTCACCTGCAGATGTTGAGATTTTATTCCCAGCAGCAAGGAAAATGAGTCAGAACGTGCTCAACCACACGAGGATGGGGCGCGCCCAGGTCCGAAGATGCACTGCCTCTCCTGGCTCTTTGAGTCCCTGCTGGAGCGAAAACTTGGGCTGCTCCTGCCTTGCAGGGTCAGGTGGCTGTGGGACTCCAAGAGAGAGCTACTGTGGTGGCCATGGGTGCCCTGCAGGTCCTTGCTGATGTCCTTGATTCCTGCTGAAGTCATGACCTTGACATCCCCCTTACTGGACCTTGATGCTGACTCCCAGGACCTGCTCAGGAGCCCGATAGCAGCCAGTTCCTAGGTTCTTCCATACCAATCAGGCATCCAGAAATTCAATTTGTTTAATACATACAGAATGGAGCCAGGCCACTTGCGGCAGTATGAGGGCTCCGTCCCTAACCGCAAATCCCTGGACGGTCTTAGCTCTAATGGACCATAAGTCTGGGAATGCCCACTCCCCGCTCATGTTTGATAAGTTGCTTGAACAACGGAGTTCAGAAAGTGCTTTTCTAATACCGTGTGATTATCCTAAAGAACATCTAGCAGGCAAGGTTTCTGTATCCTCACAGACCCAGTCCTTCCCAATGCCTCAGCGGTTTCACATGTTGGATGTCCTCCATACCCTGGTGCTTGGAAGTTCACCACACGATTCATCAAATTATTTCTACTGTGATTGATTCAATCTCTGGTTCTTCTCGCCTCCCAGAAAGCTGTGTATGGGATGAGCTTTTCAATATTATGATCAAAGCTTCATCATCCTGACAAATTGTACTCCTCCTGATGATACTGAGTGGCTACTAAACATTATGTCATTGGAACGAAAGATGCTCCAGTCATTGTTACTGTTTAGCAAATCCCAAACGTGTCAGAAGCTCTATGCCAGAAATTAAGAGAAAGGTTAAATAGCTTCTGTGACACCACTGGCTATAGACTCCAATGAGCGAATCTGGAAAAAAGGAGCTCTTGGGCCGCAGAGATAGCTCAGCACTCCAAGCCCCTGCCTAGGCAAGGGCAAGGACTGAGGCTCGATCCTTAGGACAGCATGCCATGCCTGCCCCACCCTGGGCACGCTAAGCCAGCCACCAAGAACAGGCTTGGTGGTGTGTGCCTATAATCCCAGTGCTGAGGAGGCTGAAAAAGGAGGATCACTATGACTTTGAGCTGCTCCTGTGACAAATATAGAAAATTGAGTGTTCATAAAATTTAAAAGAAGGGTCAGGGAGATAGCTCAGGGGCACAAGTGCCTGACTCGCAAGTGAAGGTCCTGTGTTGAATCCCTGGTTCTGAAAAAAAAAAAAATTAAAAGAATAAAAGGAGCTTCCTGCGATGTACCACAGCCTGCACGTCAAGTGCTGGAGGAGGCCCTCTTGATTTCCTCTTCTTTCAGAGGGCTGCAGCAGCGCCAGAGCTTCACGGCCTCTGTGAGGATGTTCAGTGCAGCCAGCCATCCGCTTACCCGGAGGCTGCAGCCAGCATGGCCACGTGGGCCCTTGCTTCTCCCTCCACCCCCTGGGCACCTTGCCTCCTTGCCCTGCCCCCTCAAGTGAGCCACCTACCCCTCAGCTCTGCCTCCAGCTCCGAATTCTCTGCAGCTCAGGGTCAGAAACTGCAGAGATGCTGGGGCAATTTTAGTGACTTGCAGAGCTTATAAAATGCTGCCTTTTCCCACAGGGTGCCCTGAGCTGCGGAGGTGAAAGAGACAACAAGGCTTCTCTGAGGTGAGATCCTGAAAATAACTTCCCTTTTAGCTAGGATTTTCTCCACTCCTGCTTCAAATTTTCCAAGCCTGATCATGAAAATTTCAATTTGAATTACCTTGATCAGGGATACAACAATTGCACAACTAGCTTAATGTGCAAGCTGAGAGCATTCCACCCTGAAGCAGGGTCAGCACCCTCCCACCCTCAGCCCGCCAGCCCATAGTGAGCTGTTTTCATAACAAGCAACACAGTATGCTGAACTGCAAAAGGCTTAAATCAACAGCTTCCAACATAGGCAGTTTTGCCAATAACCCACTCTGACTATGGAACATTGTAGTATGCATACAACTATGTTCTCTTAGTTCAATGAGAAGCAATTTTTATACCAATAATGATTAGAAAAATTATCACGTCGACACCCCGTACTCTGTATAAATATGAGGAAGACAAAAATACACATTGTATCAAATATTGGAAATGTACTACTAACGTGTTTTGAAACTATCACATTGTTATTTCTTATTAAAAGTAATAAAAAGGATGCAAAAAATAACTAGCAAGACAGGACTGACAAGCAGAAGTCACCTGAACCCGCAGGCTGGAGGCCGCTTCGCCACCCAGCAAGGCTGTCAGCAAAGGGGCCGAGCTACAAGAGTGCAGTTCCTGTTACAAAGCGCAGCCGCTGGTGCATCCTCGCCTAAGTCAGAAGATTAAATGCAATCAAAGCAAGAATTAGGAAGTGGAAGGTATGCTTGAGAATTACTCAGAATATATGGGAAGGAGAAGAGGGGAAGGGGCAAGGAAGACAGAGAGACGGAGAGGAGTCTTCCTGAAGAGATGTGCTGAACTAGAGAGTGGAGCGAATCAAGCTATTTTCTGCGTTATAATTTGCATTAGACCGTCATCAGTAAATATAAACATCCCCTTAGACACAGGATGCAACACTGGACATGCAAAGAAAAAAAAAAAACCTTGAAAAGAAAAACAAAGCCCACAGCACCAACCCGGGCTCCTAAGCTACCGCTGAGGCTAAGTCCACGTGTTTTATTCCCTGGACCGAGAGACCAGATTGTACTTCCATCACCATCAGAGGCCTGGATTTGTAAAGTGCTAGAAGGAAAAGGAAAATCTCGAATCCTGGACCCATTCGACACTATTGAATAATGAGAACAAGGCAAATGCATTTTCAGCTGAGAGAATGGGCCCTCAGAAGGCTCACTGTAAGAATTCCTGTATCTAAGGAAGAAAATTTCAGGCCCCTGAAGGAGGAGATGAGCGCAAGGGCGAGCAGTTAGCAGCGTGGGGGGCAGATGGCTCCGCGGGCTGGAGCGAGCCAGGAGGACTCTGAGAAACATGCCGACTGTGGATGCTCAGAATGAAAGGAATTAAAACTTTAAATGAAAACCACAACGGTGGTGGAGGGCAGTACAATTTCAGCATTTTAAACACTGTTTTCAAACAAAAGAGCAGGGGGATACTAATTGAAGTGTAACGTGTGCACTTCATTTTTTAATTCCGCACCGCGGAAAGAGGGAGCCTGGATAGATCTAATGGAGGAAAGCAAAAAGAAGGGGGAAGAGCTCTGACAAAGGGTGGTAACAAGTAGGAAATAGTGGTAAGATGACAATACAGTTAATTACAGCCAACGAATGTCAGCTGTTGAACATGACAAAAGGGAGCCATTCTGAGTTGGATGAGAGCAAAGGCAAGGGAATTGTTTGCAAGAGACGCTCCTCAGTAAAGGCAGCGAGGTAGAGGAGGGTGGGCGCTCTAGAGAGGTCCTCTCCAGGATGGCCATCTACCTACCAATAGTGGAGAAAACGAAGGAGCACTGTAGGCTCAGGGGTCCTTGCGAAGGAAGACTGGTCTTCATCAGCAGCACGCAAGGGCTGGCGGGTGGAGGGTCTGGCAGACCAATGACCTGCCTGCAACTAACGGAATTTTGAAGTAGGAATCTAGGCAATGCAGGGAGCTGGAACGGATTTCACTGAAGCAAACACAGTGCATCCCTGGACACAGGCTGAACGGAGTGCCTGGACTGCTGGTCTAGCTTAGGGCTGCTCTATAGTGCAGGGCCACCAAACACACGGAAGAGGGAGTGTCCCAGATGCTGCCCCTCACGGTGAGGAGAGGCGGGGGATGTCCCAGCATGCATCTGGCTTCTTTCCTGGGGGTCTGTTTGGTCCTCTGAGGCTGCCATAAATAGTTACCAGAAGCTCAGAGGCTTGAAACCACAGATGATTGTCTAGCAGCGTTGGAGGCCAGTGGTCTGAGGGCATTTTCACAGCGTGGGAATGGAGATGCCCACCAGCTCCTGCCAGCTGCCATTGGCCGCTCCAGACTTTGTCTCTCTCTCTTGGAAGAGCTCGGGAAGGCCCTGGGCAATTGAGGAAGTGTACACCGCTTGCATTCTTAACATCAGGGCCAGAAAAGTCCCTTTTCTTCCTTTGCTATCTAACACAGAGTTCACAGCTCCTGAGATCAGGACACGGAAATCTCAGAGGGGACATGCTTCAGTCTCCACTTGGATGGCCCCTCAGTCACTGCAAGAGTTATTAATGCAAATTTGTTGACTAGCACAGAATTGCCAGTTGTCCTCTTCAGTTCCCTTTTCTCTCCTTCCTCATAAGCTTCTGTCAGCTCCTCAAAACCGCATGTACTTAAACCCCTGAGTTTTCTTTGAGACAAAAACAGGATCAAAATGAATTAAGAAGCAATTTTAAAACACTTTAACTGCTGAAGCAAATAACTGATGAATTCAATAACTCATGAATCAAATAGAAAAAAAATAAGGATTAACAATGCACAAATGATTCAACAAAATAGATTCCATTTTTTGTACTATAATAGTTAGCACTTATATAATATCCAATAGAAAACAGACACTTAACACTTAATGCTTCCTTAGGCACAGACAAGTTAAATAACTTAAGCAAGATCACACAGCTGTCAGTGTGGAAGCTGAGATTTAGTCTCTGTCTTCCTGTTTTGCTATGTTGCTTGTGAGAGGCCACATCTTTGCACTCAACACTTATTGAATGGACCATAAGAACAAAAACAAGGGACACAGAAAAAGTGATTATAAAGCCAAGATGAAGACCCAATAAATGATAAGAATTAACATTACAACATTGGTCAGGAGCTGGGAAGATAGCTCAGCAGTCTAAGCACCTGCCTGGCAAGTGTAAGGACCTGGGTTTGATCCCTGATCTAGCATGCCATGCCAGCCCTGCCCCCAGGCCCAGTGAGCCAGCCACCAAGACCAGATGCGGTGGTATAGGCCCGTAATCCCAGGGCTGGGGAATCTGAAACAGAAGGATCACAACCAGTCCAAGCTGCGTCGCAAAACCCTGAACGAAATATATAAACAACAACAACAATATTGTTCTGGGACTAGAATGGATAAAGAGCACATCTAGACACAGAGCCTCAAAATCTCCCAGGCTTTTGGTCCCTCTCCTCTCCCACATGTATGAGAGGAATGTGTCACTTACTGGAATGAGCAAAGGGCAGTGACTGACATGGACATGAAGACATCAAGCTGAACTGGGACTGGTTAAGGAACATAGATTTTAAATGCTTAGGAAGGGAAGGGATGGGGAAAGGGGGAGGCGTCTGTTTTCCCATATTCATAAGTGGGTCAGGAAATGCTCAGAAGGAAGAACCAGCAGTAGCAGCACCCACCGCAGCACGTGGTAGGGCGTTATTCCTGGTATTAGACTCTCGCCCCTGGGGGAACAGGCCCAGGAAAGGAGGGAGGCTGCACCCTGGCTCCAGAGTTCTTGCTGATGGCTTGGCAGGGGCTTCTATGAGAGGAACCGCATTGTGTTCTCTGCAGCCACCGAGGAGACAGGAGAGCCAGACAATGGGTCAAAGTGGGTTACTGAAGCAAAGAAGTGCCAGGAAGGGGCAGGTGGTGCTACCTGAGAACTGAGAGCCTAAGGTGGCATGACCTCAGCCGCACCCACTCCTGCCACAGAGCCTGGTTTCCAGGGTGTCCCCACTGCTGGAATTGTTGGATGCTGCCTAATGTCCAGAGATAACAGGATGTGATGACACCTTACAGAGGGTTTATAAGCAGGCTGGGGACCACAAGAAGTATCTGAGGTTCTCTTGGTTACTTGCAACTCAGGACTTGGGTTTGGAAAGAAAAACAGGGCATTCAAATTGATTTTTACATGTTTAGCATGACTGGAGCTAATCAATCGTGGCCTTTTATGACGCTAGGCTCAGTGAGCTGTGTTGGCGTTGAGTCATGACTTCCAAGCATTAGGGAAGAACACTTCTTTTTGAGGCAGATGGTGCAATCTTTCTGTAGGTTTTTTTCCATTTTCCTGTCTACCCCTGAAAGGCAAGGATGTTGTGGAACTGTTCGCGACATTTCTGTGTCTTATCCAACTTACAGGGCAAGTGTGTGGTGTTGGAGAGAGGATCTGGGTCTGCACCTTGACAAAGGTCCTGCTCTTTGATGCTCCTGGCTAGTGTGCTGCAGAACAGAGTGCCATCAGCTGTGATACCCCAGTCTCTTCCTGTTCATCTGGGGGACCAGCCATGGGTTGGTTCCATTTCAATAGCTGTGCCTGGGGTCTAGAAGCAGATTCCAGTATTCTGACTCCTTGGCATTCCACCTCTGGGGAAGGACGAAAATTGGAATTTTATTATCAGAGCCCAGGTAAGATATATAGGAGGCACCACACAGGACAGGACCAGTGTCTGCTTCTGAAGACTCAGGGTGTGCTTGGGAAAACCCCTGGCTACGGAATGGGCTGAAAAAAAAAAAAAAAAAAAAAAAAAAAAAAAAAAAAAAAACCTGGAAATTTAGACCCGCATTCCTGGAGGATATGCTTTGTTTATTCTTTTCTCAATGAAATAAAAGTTAACACACAGATGCACAGTCACATACACACATGCATGTGTGTTTCCACGCTCCTGTCAGATTAGAGGAAGAAACACTTCTGTCCACGAGAAGCCTCCTCCATGTCTCTTCCTCCCATCACCTGGGTCGCCTCCAATAGTAGCTGCACCTCTTACTTCCCCATCGCAGGACAGTCTTGCCTGCCCCCAGCCTCAAGCCCTGGCAGCTTGTGCACAGTCTCTTCTGTGCCTCTGTGAAGCCAGCTTGAACACCCTCTGGTGTCAGCCCACACTCTTCTCTCTAGTCTGCACACCTTGAGGTGGCATTTCTGTGCCACTAGTAGTCCACTTGGTGCAGTGCACTGCAGACAGAGTCTCAAAGCTCTGCAGTCCCTGGACGCTCCCTGGAGCAGCGCTTCAGAGTTCCTGCTGCTCTGTACCTGCCAACACTTGGCGCTACTGGGCCGTTCAGTCACTTGCCACCTCCACACCAATAAACCTCGCTCCATTCTAAGATCGCATTTATCTGATAAGCACCTTTGCATGTGCACTGGCCATGCAGGTACAGGCCTTTGAGTATTATCTGTTCATAGTTCCTCCTCGTTTCACCTTTCACTGCTTGTGTGTCCTTATAAACAACTCATTCTAAACAAATGCTCAGGAACATCTTGAATTTTTACGTAGTTCAACCCTGGATCTTTCCACTTTCACTGCCACTGAACTCTTGAGAATGGCGAACGAGTCCAGGGATATGGTCTTCAGAAGGTGTTGAGCTGGTCCCTGCACATCATGGTAGTGGTGAATAAACGATATGTGGGACCACCTGGCCTGGACTGCATGTGGTGTGGAGGAGGTGGAACAGGTAAACTTATCCCAGGACCTGTAGCTGTGCTCCAGGAGTTATTCCTGAGCTTCTGGTAAATCCTTGGTGTAAGACACACCTGACCTCTGCTACTTTGCGAACGACTGAGGGAGAACCTCACTCTTCAGATAACGTTAATGGGGCAGAGAAGAGACTGCATAAGGGGAGGGGTGAGCAGAGAGTCATGGGTAGTGCAGCCAAGAGTGGACCAAGGAAGAGAGCTAAAATCTATAGGACAGTGAATGCAAGGTGTAGCGCTAGTCGCCGTTTCAGAGTTTGGCGTTCCTACCTCAGAATCCCATGCTTTTGGATCTGAGATTATATCGCAGAGAAAAGCTACTTGGAAGTTTCTCCTAAGGCAAAATTGTTCACAGCGACGTTTATCAAAGTAAAAATAATTCTACAGACAATGCAAAAGAAAAATAAAAAGTCAAATGTAGAAGCCAAAACTAAAATCCGTGAACAGAGCAGTAAGTAGATAAAGCTGTGGCACACTCAGAAAAGTGAGTCATATAGCAGTAAACATAAATGAGCCAAAGGTACATGTGTACAAGGAATGTCTTCTTAAGAATGTATGAAGTTACAAAAGTTTATGTACTGTGGGATTGCGTATACTGTTAGGGATATAGACGGCCATTGATATGTTACACGCATATTTAAAATATACTACATGGAGCAAATGCACACCCGTAATAACTAACTCCAGACAAATTCCTTTCCTCACCTCTGGGAAACAAAGAAAAATAATATGATCATAGAAAATACATGAAAAAGAACACTAAAGGCCCTGATTTGTTTTAGTCCTTAAAATTTTCTCATGTTTGACCATGTTTAACCTCTCAGGGACCATAGGAGTTTCTTAAAGTTATGATACATTTTCTATATGTTTAGATACTATATGATATTATCTTCAAATGTAACCTGACTCCTAAATATAATTAGCAGTGTCATGGGATCATTGACTGCCATAAGGGTGTGTGTGTGTGACCTGCACCTGACTCATAAAATAATACTGCCATGACAGCTGCCCAGAGTGGGCGCCCCAGGCTGGCACCCCAGGTGATCAGGGTCAGGTAAGATATGGCTCTGTCTTCCAGGAATCTCAGTTTAGCAGATCTCTACTTGCTCACACAGTGTTCCAAGATGTGATGCCCTGCAGAAGAGGCAGTGGGGAGTCTCGAATCCTACGTTCATGCATTAGAAGCAATAGTGGTGTCTTGCAGACATAAATGCAGCTTCACATTTGATTGTGAAGAAAAATATACAACACAGGATGAGGAGACTTGAGTGTTGGTGAAGAAAGCCCTGTTACAGTTTGTGTGCAAGTGTCCCCTCAAAGCCTCATGCAGTAATGAGCAGGGAGTAATAGAGCTTGAAATTAACTTATGATCCACTGGGATTATAGGTTTTAGTACTGCTGGGATTCAGTACTGTAGGAGTGCTACACCCAACCTGGAGAAGAGAGCCTGAATGCAATATGTGAGACAGAGAGACCGAGAGACAGACCCTTTTGCCTTTGTTGGTCAGTTGCCATTGTTGCTGTTAGAACACCACGAATGGCTGCTCTCTGCTCTGTGCCGCTCTGCCTTGGAACCAGCCAAGTATGGGCTGAAACCTCCAGTAACTGTGAGCTAAATAAACCTTTCCTTCCTTCATTTTGAGTGTCAGGTATTTGTCCCAGCAATGAGAGAAGAGTAACTGAGACAAGCCCCCAGGATGGGGTGGGGTGTGTGTCAGATGCAGTTGTAGGGTGTAGAAGATGGACTTCCTGGGACTGCAGGGGGAGTGCTCAGGGGAGGAGTTCTAGAACGGAAGCTGAGAAGTGGGGAAGGACCTGGGAAGAGCACCTGGATGCTTATTCCTGCTCATAATTGGAAAACTCAGTGGCCTGCTGGTTCACCTGTGCCTGATGGGCCTAGTGTGCGCCACACACAGCTACAGCACTCTTATTCTACCCTGAAACTAGATAGGAGGAGGGGAGCTCTGTTTTACACATGGAATAAGGAAGAGCATCTCTTTGCCTTTCATGACAAAAGGGGTGAGGCTTGTAACTCTCCAGGAAGAGCTGTGGTGTGGTTATTTCACCAAAGGACTACAAGGCTAAAATGTATGAATCAATAAACAAATTAAAAATTTAAAGCTAGGAAAATATGTTGGACAGTGTACTTTCTTTTGTTAAGATAATTCATGAAAAGTTATGGGGCCCTAAGAAAATATATCACCTGTGAGATTTACAATTTTTTTTAAAGCTTTGCCTCATTTAGAGAGCTGAGAAAGACTCCAAAGTAGCATTTTTCATGTTGACAAAGGTCACCAATTGGGTCATCTATATTATTTCTATCATTTTAGATCAACACACAAGTTCAAGTTCAGGCTGGATTAGAAGGTATTCCATGACAGAAGAGCAATTATTTCTCCTGACGCTTTTTCACCTGTGTGTATGTATATGCACATATGCATGCGTGTAGCTTAAGCCTTGTTATATAGTGTATCTGCTGTTGTTTCAAGGTATAAGTTATATGTGTTAAATTGCATAAAGGTCAGAGAAAACCTCGGATTATTTTCCATATATATTCACACATTCATCCAGACCAATTGCAGAACATTTTCAACTTCACCAAATGTTCTCTGTAATTTTTTGCAGTGCTTATTAATCTTTAAATTTGAGTTTTCTTCTTTTCCTTGCCACTGTCTCATTTAGCTTTCACTTGTTGCTAGGACAAAATACCCAACACCAAAATTATGGAAGGCAAGTTTATTTAGTCTGCAGTTTGTAAAGCTTTCATTCTATGCGGGGCTGGCTCCAAGGCAGAGTGGCATCTGGCAGAGGGCAGCCGTCCAAGTCAGTAGAAAACAGCAAAGAGCAAAGGAAGAAGTAGCAGCTTCGGCTTCTGGCAAGTGTCTCTCCTTTGCTTCCAAAAGGGCTGTGAAACTCTGGCTCCTCAGAGGAACTGGAATGCTCTATCGTTCCTCAATTGTCTTTTATGCCCTGTAACACTCTTGTTTGGGGCCTCCATGTCCTGGGAAGGGCCCTCCATGCCCTAGGGTGTGGAACTGCTGAGTTGATTTAGTTAAGCTTTTAACTTATGAGGCTGGCACAATGTATCATCCTGTATGGCAACCCTTTTCACTCCGTCTCTCTTGACTACCATTCTCTATCTTTTTATTTCACTTGTATTTTTGTTTTACTCTAAAGTAGCTTCAAAGTCATAGCTGCCATATTTATTAAGACAAGCTGAAACTTTTGTTTTAATTTTAATAGCTACATAGCATAAAATTTAGCCATTTAAAGTTTAAGCTTCAGTGTTCTTAAAATCCTCTTACATTTTAAAATTTGACTTTAATTAACAAATAATTGTAAAGACTTGTGGGGCACCATGTGATGGCTTGACATGTGGTTACGATACAGTATTTCTTTCTATGCTTGGAGAGATTTCAGTGATCATGCCTCCTTAATTCAGAACATTGGTATGAACTCACTAGGGAGGTAATTGTTAATCTTTTTTGCTCTCTGTAGATTCGCCCATTGCAGGCATTTTCAACAAATGGGCCCACACACTCCAGGCACTGTCTGAAGTCTTTCACTTGCCTACAATTTTTTAAAGGTTCCTTCAGGATCGTATACTTATTTTTTAATAGTTGATCATGAATGTAAGGGATTCCTTTAGCACCATGTTGTTTAGCTCTTAGCTGCATATATGTTTATCTTTTTTATTTCTTTTTGGTGAGTTAGAGATTTTGCCTTAATAAAGTAATAATGTCATTCATTATTTCTGATCATTTAGCCATTCTTGATAACCACTAAAGGCTTCTTCTGGTTATTGATTTTATGTTCATTTTTTTTCTGAAATTCTTATTTTCTACCCTATTTCTGCCTTGGAATAGTTTCTTTCATTGAAAGCATCTAGTTGTGCTATGTGTTGTCAAATCAATTTTCTAATTTAATCTTTTGATTAGAATATTGAATCCATTTCCATTTATATAATTAATGGTATGGAAAATCTTACATCTGCTTTCTTGCCATTTTTTCCTGTATGACGGATGTCTTTTTCTGTCTATTATTTCTTCCTCACTCCCTTCTCTTGTGTTGTGTTATATAAATATTTTAATACATCATTTTAATTTCATGTCCTTTCTACTGCTGTATTTTTTTGAGAAATATTCTTAATGGTTTCTTTGGTAGTATAATTAGCATACTAATTTATGGCAATTTGTTGAATTAATAACAATCTAATTCAATATTATGCTAAGTTTTGCCGTATGGATCTCTGTTTCCTTGCTTTGTTATTTGTGCTATTATATTATTATCACATATTCTTGTATTTTATGCCTATAAACATAGTTATGTAAATATTGATTTTCACAGTTGTCTTTTAAGTCAGACAGGAGAAAGTGTCAGAAGCGAAGTAATGCCTTTGTACTGTCTTTCATACCTACTATATATTTACTTTTACAAGTGCTGTTCATTTCTTCATATGCCCCTTGGCATTTCTCTTATGGCAATTTTTCTGGTAGAAAAATAATCTGTTTCATTTATCTGGAAATATTTTCTCCACTTCTGAAGCTTAATTTTACTGGAAATAATGTGTTAGAGTCATGGTGCACCTCCCTGTACCTGTAGAGCCCTGAGCCTATTGTGCTGCTGATTTCCTTTTGGGATTCTGCTGAGGAAAAGCAGCTGCTTTTGAGGCTCCCTTAAGGCTGATGAGCTGTGGCCCTTGCTCTTCTCTGTTAGTCTTGGAGCAGTCTGCCTCTTGCATATTCCATGTGTAGGTTCCTTGAGATCACAGGCATGTAGCTTAATGATTTTTATCAAGTTCAAAGAGGTTTGGGTGAGCTGGGCGTGGTGGCGCACACCTATAATCCCAGCACTCGGGAGGCTGAGGCAGGAGTATCGGTACAAGTTCGAGACCAGCCTGAGCTACAAAAGCGAGCTCAAGGTCAGCCTGAAGTGCATAACAAGACCCTGTCTCAAAAAGACAAAAAAAAAAAAAAAGGTTTGGGTGTTATTTTTTGCCTATTCCTTCTGCCTCTGTTTTTGCTTCCATTTTTAGCAAACTCTTGGTATGCCTCTGATGCATGCTTAATAGTGCTGCAAAGTGTCTAAGATTTATCATTTGGCTTCATTATTTCTACCCCTCAGGTTGCCCAGTAGTATCAATTGATCTTCAGGTTCGTTGATACTTTTCACTTGTTATTTTAAAAATAATTTCTATCTGCTTATTGATGTCCTTTATTTGGTGGTACAACATTGCCATATATTTCTTTCTTTAATTTATTTATTTATTTTACTTTTGTTTGTTTGTTTATTTATTTTTATGGCTGGCTCGGTCTGCCCTGAAGGCAGGGCTGGCACAGCATGTGGTACCGGGGATCGAACTGCGGTCCCTGCAGCCGCCCAAGCTTTCCTAAGCAGACGTTTTAGACCACTGAGCAATCCTGCTGGGCCGCCATATATTTCATTAGATCATTAGATCATGCTTTCCCCTGCTCATTGAGTATATTTTTTATTAGTAGATACAGTTTCCAATATGGTAAATCTAACATCAGATTTGCTCATGCTTGATTTCTAATTCGACTTTATTCAAGGGTATTTTCTATTGATTATCATTTTACTCTCCTCTAGGCGTTAAACTTCTGGTTTTATGGTTTATTTCACCGCATTTTATGAAGCGCTGGACACTTAAACACTACTCCTCTCTGCCTCAGATTCACGTCTTTACCTTGGTTTACTGTGGTAGCCATGTTTGCTCTCTCTCTCTCTCTCTCTCTCTCTCTCTCTCTCTCTCTCGCTCGCTCGCTCTCTCTCTCTCTGCAGTGCCTTCCTATGCTAAATCTGTAAACTTGTTCCTGCAGCCTGGACCTGGAACATCACCTGAAACTACAATGTCCTCTGAGATGGGAATTTGGAGGGCCACTTGGCCATGGGGCTGTTGCCCTCAGCGGTGACTCTGGGACTTGGGCGGACATGGTCAGTGGGGCCATGACCTGGCAGGGCATCTCTGCCTCCCAGCCCCTTTGTCCTCTCTGTTTTTCCTGCTGCTGTAAAAGGAGGGACAATGTCTTTGTGATTTCTACAATGTTTCTGCATGCAAGACCCTGACAATGGATGTGAGCTCCTAAAATTGTGAGGCAAAATGAATCCTTCCTCCTGTAAGCTATGGATGTCAAGGTATTTTGTCAGACAGCAAAGAGTGTGAGTGCCGGGCGTGGTGGCTCACACTTGTAATCCCAGCACTCGGGAGGCTGAGGCAGGAGGATCGGTGTGAGTTCGAGACCAGCCTGGGCTACAAAAGTGAGCTCGAGGCCAGCCTCAACTGCATAGTGAGACCCTGTCTCAAAAAGACCAAAAAAAAAAAAAGAGTGTGAGTAAGAGATTTGTAATCTTTGCTGGGTGTGGCTGCTAAATTCTGGGAGGAGTTAGTTCAGTGGTCAACATCGATGCAGGCACTCTTTCCTAGATGCTGGAGCTACTATGTCTGTCCATCTTTGCACATGCGCTCTGCGTACTTCCGTACCTGCCTTCACGATCCTCTGTGCTCTCTACAGCTCTGACAGCTCTCAGTTCCTGCCTCTCCAGAGCTTTACACCCATCATGGACTGAGCCCTTCGTGCTTCCCATCTCTGTGTGTCTTGGGAAGCTGCCTCCGTTCCACAGGATCCCAGGAGGATATCATGTCTCTTCGAAACTGCCTGTGGATGCTGCAGTGCCCAGCCTTCCCTTTATGTCTTTGACCAGCTTCTTGTTTTCCTTAGATCTTACCACCTCAGACAACTTCAGGTGATTGTTTTCTTCAACAAACATCTTTGGGTAAAGGGTTGCACTGAGAGCTCTCCAGCCAGTGGGAAACAATTCATGAATGGGGCCTCTGGGGGATCTCCAGACATCAAATAAGGATGAGTCTTTCAGAATGGGGATTTGGCAGAGCTGTCTCCTTGCTCTTAACCTCAGACGGCTTTAGGTTGCTGAGTTTCTCCATCACTGTAAGCTGTTCTTTCACTTGGTGATCATGGGATAAAAAGGGACAATAGTTTAGAATGAGTAAAAATGGCACAAAATGTCCCCTTCCTGTAGAGATGAAGGCAATTTTTTTTTCTGGAAATGCTCTCTGCATCCCCGCAAGTCTCTGGGTGACTTCCTGTAATATTAAAATTTGATCTTGATGACTATGTCACTGTCCTCATTGCTACTAGAGGAAAGAAGAGCTCTGAAGGCTGTTAGCAGTCCACACTCTCACAGCTGTCTCTATCTTCTCTCCTTCTCTCTTTTTTCCCTTCCTTTTTGTGCCTGGTTGACTCTCCACATGTCCTGGAGGTTCGTGGCCATGGGAGTTGGGGCTGAATTTCATTTGATAACTGCTTATTATGTGTCATCCCACTCGGCAGTGAGTTCCCCAGGGATTTAACTCCCCTGTGTTTCCAGTGGAAATAAAAGATTGCTGAGTGAATAACTTTGTACTTGAAAGTTTAGTTCAATTTTGGGGAATCATTTTTGTCAACATACACAGGTTTATTTAATTTTTTGTCTACTTTTTATTTGTTACAGGGTCTGACTACATAGCTCAGACTGATAGTGATCCTCCTGCTTTTGGCTTCCCCAGTTTTGGGATTACAGGTGTGAGCCCCCATATGCAGTCTTGGTGGCCATCTCAGTATACCCAGGGGTGAGACCAGAGTGGTATGTGGTGCTGGGGATTGAACCCTGGTCCCTGCAGCTGCACTTGCCTAAGCAGGGGTATAGTTTACTGAGCTATCTTGCCAACCCTATACACACTTCTTTCTTTCTTTCTTTCTTTCTTTCTTTCTTTCTTTCTTTCTTTCTTTCTTTCTTTTTGTCAGCACAGTTGGCCCTGAGTGGGGGAGCTGGCATAGCATGTGGTGCCTGGGATTGAACTGCAGTCCCTTGAGCCTGCCTAAGCTTGTGTAAGTAGGTGCTTTAGACCACTGAACTACCACACTGGCCCCCTATACATAGGTTTTTAAATAAACTTCTATTTCCCAAATTGCAGAAAGATAAATTCTTTCTTAATTTGCCATTTGAAACAATTCCATCATATGCTTCAGACACCAATTATTGGCTGTTTAAAGTTTTATCATTGTCGGAAAAACAAACAAACAAACAAACAAACTAGGGTCCATTAGAGTAGAACTCTGCTCCTGAGCTGATGGGACCTCAGTTGGGACAGAAGCACCATGCTCACGCCCAAGGACCAGAGCTGCAGATGTCAACGGCTGTTCTGTGTCTTAGACAGATTTGCTCACTATTCTTTACAGATACATAATGCAGTGTGGGAAACAATATTTGAAGGCGCACATCAATTGCATTAGAAATAATTTGCTAAGTCTTTCTTAAATTCATCATAATCTCCTGACAGCTAGGATGCTGTTTTTCTTATTCAGAAATTATGATTTGTCTCACCACGTTATTTTCTGTAAATATTGATTTTTATGCGTTCCTTCACTTTTGTTCTCCGCAAGAGGCAGCAGACAATTCCAGATGACGCGGCCCAATCGCATTTTTCTACTTCAACAAACCTGTCCGTGCCCCTTGGCAAGGCTGACAAAATGGACCATTTCTCAGACACACGCTAGGCGGACACCAAGAGCCAGCTTCATGCCTCCTCAGTGACTGAGCGTGGATTGTGGGTATTCCTCGTGGCTTAATGCAATTTTTTAAATTTTTATTAATGGCTTTTAAAATCTGGTTTGTGCAGTTGTTACAGAAACAGTCTCTTCCTTTCATTATTTTTCCCCCTTTGGATCTTACCAACTTGATTCCAAAGAGTCACAAAATCGTGACTATTGTTTCAGAAAGTTTCTTCCTTGTGCTTTCCCTGCCCATTCTTTGGGCACCTCCTCCTCTGCCCAGCGGTGTTGCCCATCTCCTCCTCACGGCTCATCCCTGGAGCATGCCATCCCCCACACACTCTTCATTCCCATGGATCCGTGCTCCAGATCACACCCAG